>OY829546.1:48630847-48935583 GCA_963691705.1 Viola odorata | reverse complement strand
AGGGGCCTCGCGGTATCCTTTGAGTGTCGACACCAGCTCGCGCTCCGCATCTGGATCAAGCTTACTAGAGATGATCACCGGG
Source organism: Viola odorata (assembly GCA_963691705.1). Classification (NCBI taxonomy): domain Eukaryota; kingdom Viridiplantae; phylum Streptophyta; class Magnoliopsida; order Malpighiales; family Violaceae; genus Viola; species Viola odorata. The sequence continues at coordinate 48,935,501 of OY829546.1, read as the reverse complement.
AGTGTGTCATGTTCGCCAAGATAGGCGTACTTGAGGTGCGAGGGCAAGCTCTTCAATTCCAACTTAGAGTCCTGTAGAAAAGAAGGGGCAGACATTGAGTTTGTAGTGATGTTCTTGTCGAGGGCAAGATGGGAAAAGTTGTCAGCGTTAAGATCGAAGACTTGTGTATCTATAGGGTCAACACTATCAACAATTGAGTGCTCTGAAGTCACAAGTGTCAAGACCAAGGGGTCTAGTGCGACGGGTGAAATAGTTCTGTCTAGGGCAAGCTGGATAGAGTCGTCCGCGTCAAGATTGGAAACTTGTGTAACAATAAGGTCTACAAGGTCAACATTTGAATGCTCTTCTAACGGGGCAGCGACTTCATGTAATTCTGATGGAGTCTTAATTGTCGAGGCCAAGACGTCCAATCTTGCTGGCGTGACGCTTCCGTCGAGGGCAGACTGAAAAGGTTCAATAGAATTCAAGTCAGTAACTTTATCAACCAAAGGATCGATCGTATCAGCAAAATTAACACAAGCAAGATTAGAAGGATATTGCACGGCTTCCATCATGTTGAACTTAATGATTTCTCCATCAAACTCAAGAGAGATAGATGCGTCATGAACGTCTATCTTGGCCCTGGCTGTAGCAAAAAATGGTCGCCCTAGAAGAACATCTGTGGCTTTAGCGGATTCTTCATTCTCCATGGCAATGACATAGAAGTCTGCGGGAAATAGGAAGTCGCCTACTTGGACCAAGCCATCCTTAATTACACCTTCAGGGCGAATTACGGAACGATCGGCCAATTGGATGACAAGCGGGGTTGGCTCGAGGGGTCCTAGGCCAAGACGGTTGAAAATCGTCAAGGGCATGACATTAATGCCAGCCTCTAGATCACACATGGCCTTGCCAATACTGACTGTCCCTATCGTGCAGGGGAGGACAAACATGCCCTGGTCTTCGCACTTTGGAGGGATCTTCTGTTGGATAATGGCAGAGAAATTCGCCCCCACACTTATCTTGTTTACCCCGGCCAAGTTGCGTTTGTTAGTGCAAAGCGTTTTCAGGAACTTGGCATAGCGGGGCACATTTTTTATGGCCTGGAGAAGTGGGATATTGACGAGGACTTTGCTGAACATATCAAGGATTTCTTGATACTCTTCCTTCTTCTTGGTCTTGACGAGCCTTTGAGGAAATGGCGGCTCGAGGATCTTGTGTATATACTCTTGGGTAAATTCTTGTGGGCTCGTGTCACCTCGTGGAGCCATCCCTCGTGGAGATCTAATGCGGTCCTCCATCACTTCTGGAAGTTTAGGCCCAATAAACTTGGCTTTGGGTATTTTCTTGGGCAAGATTTCAGATTCAGGAGACTTTTCGACGTCGAGGCCTAGATGCTCTGGACGGGGCAAGACGTAGCCACTGCGAAGAGTCATAGCACACACATTGTGCTTTGGGTTGGCCTCAGTCTGGGTCGGCAATCTGCCCTGGTTTTTCAATTCTTTCATGTCCGCGGCCATGATGCTCATTTGTTTTTGTAGATCAGACATGATGCTCATTTGTTTTTGTAGATCGGTGATGGCGTTCCTACAGTGAGCTACCTCATCAACCGGTGGGGCAGAAGAATTGGAGGTCTGGCCCTGATCGGTCTGATAGAAAGGTTGTTGGTTGTTGGGATGGGTAGGTCTAGGCTTGAAGTTTTGGGCGTTGAAAGGTGGCTGGGCCTGATTCATGTACTGATTGTGCTGCATTGGTTGCCCTAGTCCAAACGCTTGTTGATGGCTGACCCAGCCGGAGTTTGGTGGTCTCCATACCTGATTGTAATTCTGTCCGTATGGGGCCTGATTGTAATTGCCAATGGCGTTGATACTCTGGATCTCATCAGGGATATGAGGGCACGCATCCGTCGGATGATCAGGCATGTTGCAAATTTGACAGGTCTTGACCTGAACTGACTGTCCGGGGGCCATGTTCTGAAGCATGCCCATTATAGTGGTCAATTGGGTCTGCATCGCGGCCACTTGGGCATCTTGCCCTGGATGATTACTTTCCTCGGGTATGCAATTTCTTGCCATTAACTCTATGGTGGCCTTCGCGGCAGTAGGGGTGAGTCTGGTGATAGCACCACCAGCAGCGGCGTTGAGCAATGCCTTGTCACGAGCTTTGAGACCTTCACAAAAATATTGAATGAGGGCGTGCTCGGTAAGGTTGTGTGAGGGGCACATAGCTTGCATCTTTTTGTAGCGCTCATGGTACTGGCCAAAATCTTCTTCTTTCCTCTGGACTATAGACACCAATTGCTTGCGAGTTACATTAGCCATTTCTGATGGGTAATATTTTTCGGTGAAGGATTTTGACATTTCAGCCCAAGAATTGATGGAATTTGGGGGTAGATCATAGAACCAGTCTAGGGCATCATCTTTCAGAGACCACATGAAGGCTCGGAGTTTGGCGTGCTCAATACTGACATTGGCTGGCTTCATGGCGTCGCAAATAGAGTGCAATTGCTGAAGATGGCGGTGAGGATTTTCCTTTGGAACACCCCGGAAGTGGGGTAGATGGTGCATGACTGCGGACTTGAGCGTCCAATCATGAGGAACAGTGGGTCAAACGATACAAGTGTTGGGTGTTTCAGGGGCACCATTGAGGTCCTCAATGGTTTGCGGAGGATTGTCGATATTAGGACGATCTGCCATAGTGAATATCTCGGGGTAGACAACTGTTGGGTTGTCGAGGTCTGGATGAAAATGATTGTCTGGACCAGTCTGACTAGAGGTTTGACTGTCGAGGGAAGGACGAGGAAGTACTCTATGAGAGGTTGCACCTCCAGCCTTTCTTCGAAATTCTCTCTCTGTCTTTGTGAGTTCGTGGTCAAGGGGTAGAAGGTCAGGTGCAGATCTCCTGGTCATACAAGTAAAAGAAAGAAAATTAGTCCGTAAACAAAATTCCCCGGCAACGGCGCCAAAATTTGGCGCGCCGTCGAAACACGCGTCAAAAGTAGTAGAATATTTGTAAAGTTCCTGATAGGCTAGATGCACAAATTAATGAATATAGCAGCAAGTCAGGGTCGAACCACAGGAAAAATGAAGGACTAAATTTAATCTTGCCCTAAATGTATGATGAGGATGAAAATGCAACAGACATAAAAGTAACACAAGGTGGGGGGGGGGGGGGGGTTTGGTCGGTCTAGACGAATCTAGCCAACGATGGCAGTTGATGTTGAGACAGAGAATAAAAATGCAAATAACAAGTAACACTAGACAAACGAAATAATTAAATAAAAAGGGAACGAAAATAAAGCAAGCGAATATCAATAAAAATGGTAAAGACTAACAAGTGTAATAAAGATAATAACAAAGTAAGTAAAGATACTAAATCAGATAAACGGAGAAATCTTAGCAGGGGTAGACGGCGGATTGCGTCGAGGTCTAGTCGGTCATCGGTGCAAGGATAGACTGCGTTCACGCCATAGACGTGCTATAGGAACCCTGTTTTCACGGAGATTCCCTACTTCTCTTCTTAAGAGAAGTCACTCCCAAGGTACGCTTATGGGAGTGGCCGTGACACTGTGCCCAAGGTACGCTTATGGGTCATACACACAGGCCCGTGAAGTGGAGAGAAGACACGTTTAGGGCTAGACACTGAGAAGTCTGCCCTAACAGGTTTCTTGCCCTAGCCAGATTGGACCAAACGACATGGTGACTCTGGACCAGGTGCCTACTCTATTCCATGGCCTCACGTTAGTTATTACCATGGAGATGACAATATTCATGAGAAACATGCAAATAGGTGATCAAACTACCAACAAATCTCACACGAAATGACAATAAAATGGCAAGAAAGCGGATACAACAATGAACACGTTTTAAGAACACTTTGACCTCCCAACTATCCTCTTGCAATCCTTAAAACACCCCTGCCAAGACTAAGAGATTTAGCCACTCATGCTGGAAATCATGCACAAGATAGATGGAGAAAGCAACATAAACAGCAAAGAGGTGCAGATGAAAACGAAAATCTGGATTAAAAACTAATTGGAGCTTGGGGCTCCAATTTCTGGAAAAATAAGGGAAGAACAAATCCCAATGTTAGAGAGGTGGCTACAATGATTGAAAACCCTAAAAAGATGAAAAATATACTAAAGAGTAGCCTCCTTTAACCTAAAGTTAAGGTTCTATATATAGCCTAACAACCCCACTAGGGGACAAAATGGTATAGAGGAATATTCTCTGATGAGCTGGATGATTTACACATGGAATCCCGCTAGAATCTTTTTAGCATCTTCGGCCAAGCGTCATCCGAAAAGAAACATCCACGTGCTTCGTCTAGGCCTAGACATAAGATCTCGTCTAGGTCTCGACGGTAGGTCTCGACGACAAAACTGCATCTAGGGCTCGACGATTTAAGATCAGCAAAAATGCATCCAAATGGCGCGCTTTTCAGCAAGTTCCTCCCTTTAGTCCAAATCTACAAAATGGTTGGAAAACAAGCCAAATTAGTAGTATCAAGTGTGAAATTAGACCTGAAAGAGAGGGGAAAACATGCATAAAAAGGCATCATATCAAACCTATACGCTAGCTCCAAGCGAAAAGATATATTGATGTCTTATTGAAGGTTTTAAATAAAAAATGTAGTATTTGACACATAAAACTCCTTTTATTTGTTTAATGTCTAGCTTTGTGCAATTTGACCACAAATTTTAAAAACAAAATTGTAAAAGAAGAGATAAAACCTAGTTGTTTTTGTCAAATGTATATTTTACTATTATGATCTTTTTTAAAAAATAAATAAATCATATGTACACTTTTTTTTATATTAAATTTCATTTAATTTTCAAAAAAATATATAATAAATTTCATTTTTTTGTCACGGAAGTACATGAAAATGCCCTTTTTAGAAGTTTAAAATTTTAATTAATTGAATTTTTTTGAATTGTTAATTAATTGAGTTTTTGAAAATTTTTATAGTATTAAAAAAGAGAGGAGGTAATTGAGTTTAACCATGATAAATTGATAATTCATGTAATATTGATAATTTTTTATGTAGGGGTCAAAGTTTGAGAAGGTGGAGTTAGGGATTTTGACCAACAGAACCCAAAGCCTGATGAAGAATTAGATGAAGAGTGCGAAGGGTGGGATACGTAGGGGGAGGAGGAGCATCTTGTTTTGCCAAGTGTATTGAAAATAAGTCTACCGATGATATTGCGTACTTCCAGTATCTTGATGGTCAGGAAGAACAAAGTAAGTCTAGGTTTTTTTTTTTCTCTTATCATTTTAATATTGTTTGTGCCCTAATTTCACTAGATTCACTTCAATTCCATTCGTGATTAACTTTGTTTATTTTCACAAAATTAGGGTTTTGACATTACCGGACGTTGTCCCATCCATACTGGGTTCTATCTGGTGCTTCCACATGATGCTCCACTACCTGAAGAGCTGAAAGATATCCCTGATTCCCCAGAATGCCTCGTCACTCTGATCGTGCGCTTGAACGCGCTCGCCAAGTCCGCTGTTGATAATCAAAACGAGGAAAAGGTAGTGTTATTAGCTTATCTTCTTCCTTCCCTGTTCCTGGAATCTATTATTGCAAAAGTGTTTTCGATTGTTTCTTGTTTTGATTTTAATGTATAATGTCCGGTCCAGAGCTGGAATTTATTAAGGTGTTGAAGGCATATCATATTATGCATTTGTTGGGCTACTATTTCTACATTACTTTAGTGGCCACAAGCGCACTGGTGAGTATGGAAAGTGCCAAACAAGGGTGTTTGCGTCTATACATATGCGCGGTCGAAAGTACTGTATGGGGTATGCAGTTTCTGGGTGAGAGGAAAAATGGATGCTGCAGGAGCTGCGAGACCGGATTGTTCTGAATTGTGGCCATCTGATTGGGAACTAATTAGATTGAGAGAAGATGAAATGCCCCCTATCCCAGCAGGTGTTTGCCGCCATACTTAATGACATCACCATCGCAGCTTCAATGTATGATACTCCCTCTTGCACGAATTAAATGACTTCCTCGCATCCCAATATTCAGTAGGGAATGCATATTGAGGAGGCCGGATGACTCACTATTTGACCCCAAAAAAATCCGTACTTTTTTTCGAACGTACGTTAATCTTTAACGTACTTTCGAGAAAAAATTAGGGGCAAAATTGTCTCAAATAGTGATTGTTCCGGCCGCTTTAAGATACGTGCCGAAACAGTAAAAGCAAATGCTAAAACGTCATTTAATTCGGACCAGAGGGAGTATAATGGTCATCCTTCAGACCAGCATAGACACCAACGGATGTCCCAAAGTTGGTCTTCTTTCTTATGCACGAAGAGGAAAAGCTGACCATCCTTCCCTTTCAGACCAGCATAGACCCGTTGCTCAAATTGCAGTTATTTGGGAGCCTTTAACTGCTCTTGGATCCCTCACTTCCATTGGAGTCATTTTGACGTTGTTTCTAATTCTATGGCCTGGACTTTATCTCGTGTGGCAGGCATTGGATTGCTGTTTTTGCTACTTTTAGCACCACACTCATTGAATACTGGCCTTCAATGCAAACATCCAAAATTTGGAAGATTCTGCGCTTGCTGCCAAGATAAGGTCTTGCTCATTGGATGCTTTGGGAGTGAGTTCGGGAGTTGGGGATTTTGACCAACAGAGGATGGCCCCCAAGCCCGACGTCACTTCGAGTCGGATGTTCAACCTGTTGCTTCCACCTGATGATCCATCTCAAGAATCGAAAAATACCATTGATTTCCTCTAGGAATATTGCACTGCAGAACTGTATGAGATTGTACGGATTTCTGATGTTACTGGAGCTAGCTAGCAGTTCCATTAGTATGAGTTCCCGAATTAAATTCGTCATTAGTCCAAGGTAATTGTGTTCAATCACTTTCTTTTTCTAATAATCTGGCAGTTCAATAGTTTGATTGTGTTCTTAGATTAATAGTACAATACTACTAACAACTTCGAGATAATTGGCTAAGAATAAGTCTTGGTTTATATGCACATCTTCTTCCCCGTCACACCAATTATGATCGATATACATAACTGTTGAAAAAGAAGCTAATACGAGTCTAACTTGAACTAAGGAAAGGGTTCAACACGAGTGGTCACAGCTCTACTCATTTGCAACCCAAAAATCAGCTCGACTCATTTGCGAAACCCCACAGATACTACGGGAATTGGTGGCGGCACAAAAGGCAGGTAGGCTGGGCTTGTTTCCAGTACAGCCACTTCAGAATACAGTGGGTATGGTAAACATGGGAGCAGGGCAAGTGGGTTGCTCTTCACCCTGACAACAGCTCCGACAGGCAAATCGCACATTGTTGGTCTTATTCCAATCCGTTCTCCAGTACAATACTTGGCAATCCAATTTCTGTAAAAGCATTCCTAACCTCTTTATCTGTTTCATCTTTTTGGGCCGACACGGGTATGAGCGCAACCGTAATTGGTAACTCCTTGCAGTCAGCAAATCCTTCGCGGCGCACCTCAGATTGAATAGTACTCAAGAACTCAGAAACTATGCTTCGAAATTGCTCGACTTGAGCCCCAACTTGTATCAGCATTGGTGAGAAAAGTCTGTAGCGTTTTGCAACGCATTGAATTGTTCGACGGAGATGAGGCCAGAGTAGAGCTCCATTGGGTCAGTTTCGAGGGGAGCCAAACGAGGTCTTGTTACAACTCTGTAGAGACTGTAATGTTGAAGAAGAGGATGGAATTTGCAGAGGCTGATCAGGTACAAGTACAACAACAACAGGATCACTGTTTGTAGTCCCCATATGATGAAAAATAATGAAAGAAATCAACACAGCAAAAACGAAGAAGAGTTGTTGTTTGGGTACACAAAAAAGAAATCACGTTGTTAGCGTGTTGATGTTGGTTCAGAGACTCAAAATTGTAATAGAAGTATGAAACTCATCCCATTTACCTACTATAGCACGAACGCCTCCTTACATAATCCATCACCTAACCCTACGTATGGTAAGAAGGATTAGGGTGGAAAGAAAAAGAAGGAAATTTTTTTTAAAATTTTTTTCCTTATATGAGAAAAAAAATTCAAAGGAATGAAAAGGAATGCAAAGGAACGTAGAAAATATAAATTGTAAAAATTTCCTTCAGAACCCATCAAATATTTCCTCTAGAGGAAAAAGGAAAGAATTGAAAATTTATTCCATTAATATTCTTCAGATTTTCTCTCCAGCTTCCATCAACCTCTCCTCATCCTCCTCCTGCACAGTCTGCTTCAAATTTAGTGTCCCGCGAAGGAACAACCTTTGCAATTGCAGAAAATTCAGCACTAAAATCCAAAAGGGCAACAAATCCTCATTCGCTCCAATCTCAGAGCTAATAAAACTTGCCAAGACAATGCAAATATCTTTTATTAAACAAATGAGAGAAAAATTTGAGCAGTTTGAAACAAAAAAATAAAACCTTTTGAAGAATGCAACAGCAGGGACGGTTACAAAAGAATTGAGGTGAAGTGATCCATCCCATAGCTTCCCACCACTAGCACCAACGGAGCACCCCCTCACTTTTTTTTCTAACATAGCACTATTAGTAGCATTATGATCTAAAAAGACGTATAAAAAAAAGAGGGAGAAATTATGCATAATAAACGCTCTATCAGTCATAAGCCCACCAATAACATGGAATTGTCGACTTAAGAAAACGGTAATAGGTCCCAATATCTAAGATTAACTTGAAAGATAAATAACAATTAATTTCGTTGAAAAAGAAACTTCTAATCCGGCCTGACTTTCCAATCTGATTTGTTCTTCATAGAACCACGCTAAAGAAAAAAGAGTCTACGAGCTATTCTCATCACGAAGTTTAGTTCGTTTAGAATTAAATAAACAACTCGATTTATTTGCGACCCTAAACTACTAGATTAGAGAGGTCTGTGATGGTAAAAAATTGAACCAATTTGATCCAGAAAACTCAAACAAGTCAAATCGATTCCTTTGCAGCCCCACGGCGGATACCACAGGGACTTCGTGGCGGCACAAAGGGCAGTTGGGTTTGGATTGTTTTCGTTGCAGCCACTTCAGAATGCAATTTGTATGGTAAACTTGGGCGCAGGGCAAGTGGGTGGCTCTGCACCCATGGAGCAGCTCTGCTAAGCAAATTGCACATTGTTGTTGTTCTCCCAATCCTTTCTCCATTATAACACTCGGCAATCCAATCTCCGTGGGAGCAACCCTAACCTGCTCATCTATTTCATCTTGTTGAGATACCGCGCAGATCGTTACAGTGATTGGTAGCTCCTTGGAGTTAAAAAATCTTTCCTTGTGCGCCTTATATAGAGCATAACTCAAGAACCCAGTAGTTATTCTCTTAAGGTCTTCAGCTTCGGTCCCGATTGGTGTCAGTATTGGTGAGAAGAAGTCTCTAACTTCTTGCAAGTAAGTGAGTTGTTGCACGGGCACAATGCTAGAGTACAGCTCGATCGGGTGGATCGTCATGGGAGCCAAAGGAGGTCGTCTTACTCCAGTTTTGAAGAAACGAACTTTGATGATGAGGAACTCAATGGAAGGAATGGGTAGATTTTGCAATGGCTTGGGTACTTGTCCATCGTTTGGATATTCGTCAAACCAAATCTGCAAAGCCTCTTTTCTCATCTCTGTTCTCTTCTTCTTTCTTAGGTTTACATCAAAATTAAAACGTTTCTGTCGTGTTTATATCGAGTTTACGAGACTACAATTTCTTATAGGAGTACCATTTACATCACCATTATCTGTTATGATTAAAATTTGGGTCGATTTATTTTTCATTTTATAACCTCTCCTTTTATTTGGTTCGGTCTTTGTTGTGCGGTTCTCCCAACTGGGTTTAAGACTTAGAATTCTTGGGTTGGTCTTAGGCCCACAATAACCTAAAAAAAAGTCTCTAAGATCGAAATTAAAAATAAAAAATAAAAAGCTTCTGGAGAATGATTAAACACCAACAACACAGTTTCTCGACTCGAATGGGACTCAAATAGATTGAACGATTATCGGATGATTTCGACCGAAGAAAATGATCCTTCTGTGGATTTCAGTAAACATCAGTAACAATAATCATTATATGGTAAGAATCAAACCCCACAAAAAAAGGGAAAATGAGATCAGTTAAAAACAAAGAATCAAAATCAGTTAAACCAATCAAGAAAACCCCTTGAGCTCCTGGAGAAGAGCTTCCTCTAACAAGAACCTGGACTCATCCATCAATTCAGGGCTCAATCTAAACATCAAAACGCAGAACTCCATCTGATTCAACGCACCATCTCCATCAAAATCACCTTCTTTCAACATACTTCTCAACTCCTCATCACTCAAATCTTGCAAACCCAACATAGCAGCGTTCTTCTTCAAGCTATCAAAAGTGATCACACCCTTCTCCTTATCCGCTAAAATCTCGAACCCATTACACAGCTCCGCGATCAAGCCATCTCCGCCCAGCTTCTCGGCCATAAGCGGCAAGTGGTCGTGGAAATTCTGGATTGGTGTAGAAGCCATTGATGGGTAATTAGTTAATTGATTAATAAATAAATCAGAGTAATTAAAGCAGCGAGAGAGGAAATTGAATTGTGGGTTTTTTGTTTGTGAGTGAGGAAATGAGGAGATGGATGTTGGGTTTTATAAATTGGATTGAGGAGATGAGAGATGGGTTTTCCAAGAAGGAGAGTGCCATGGAAGACAACTAAGGGACAGGTCAGAGAGGAGGAGGAGACCATTTTCTAGGAAGGTTGTGTGAGGGTACAATGGTCATTGTAGTCGAGGAAGGAAGGAAGGAAGCGAGTGGGTTCTTGACTTTGTTAGGGGAATAATCCTTGGGGGGAAGGCCGGCAAGAATTTATTCTTAGCGGGGGAGGTGGATTGTAAGAAAATGAAAGGGAAGTTGCTGTCGACCGGCAAGCAAGTTTTAGGGACTTTTATATTTTGGTTGAGAAGGTCGATGAATGCGGACATTGATTTTTATTTTTGATTTTCTTCAAAGTTTTTTTTGTATTGGAATGGATTTCGGCTAATTTTTTTTAATGAAATAATACCCTCTGTTTTAAATTTGAGGATTTTATAAAAAATCTAGTTCTATTAAAAGTTTCACTACTCTTATGTTTAGTTTTTATTTTATTTCTCTTTTTTTCGATATGAGATTTTGATTCGCATATCTCAATAATTTCCACTTGAATTAAATATTATAGAGCCCACCACGTAGACTTACCAATCTCCTCTTGAAAAGAAAAGAGAAATAATAGTTCTAAGCTTCTAGCAAAGTAAACAATACTCCATTTTTTTTAAAGATATCTTTTTAACTATATTTAAAATAACAAAGTCGGGTTACTTAAAATCGAGTGTCTCGGGTTAGTTTTATGTTAAATTCATATTCAATTTATATCATATGGATTGACGAGCTTGGTGAGTCGATTTAAAAAAATAATGATAAATAATAGTATTCATAAATATATAATTCATTTACTGTTAATTATTAATAAAAGTATCCATAAGTAAGGATTCGAATTCGAATTTAATATCAATCAATAAAAATGTGTTTGCGAATTATTGAATTATTTTTCGGTTTAAAGTAATTAGACTAACACGGTCACTGCACCTACCCTATGGAGTCTTGCATAAAGATCAAACAAGCGGCTTAACTAGATAAGCTGAGCAAGTGGATACACCCGTACAAACCCTTAATGGATTTAATTTTGGGTTCGAGTCTTATTGCCTACGGATATCTTTGCCATCGGTAACATGACCAATTTGTTGACTTGACTCGTTAACTTAAGTTGAGTGAGTTTGACAGAATTGGGGGTTAATTTCGTCAATCCACATATAAGCGATTCATCAAATTTCAGGCTACCTATTTTCTTGGTTACCACCATCAAACGTCACATCGTGCGGTCAACAATTATCACTGTGTTTCGCTCGTCTAAACTCTAAATACAAACTGCCTGGAAAATGGGCCCCAGAGTTCAGATATTATGGCCCAAAATACCAAGTGTTCAATCCTCTCTCTCCACAAATTTGCTTGCCACTCTCACCTCCAAATTAGAGTTTTTAGCTTTTTTTTTTGAAAAAATTAAATTTAGCCATGTTTAGGTATTAAAAATCATGTTATAAAATTTAATTATCATTATAACCTATGATTTATATTATAAAAGTTGAACTATAATTTCATTCGGCAGATAGAAATGTCAGTGGGAAAGAAATTTCCTACCACTTTAGAATATTCAAAATCTTTCAATAAGCACATGCAAAAAGTAATATGCTAAGCAGGCAAAAAGAGAGCAAGATGGAAAACAGCAGAACACCTACCGTATCTTATTATTTTCATAGCCTTCATCTTGAGTCAGTTTTTCTAAATCCTGAAAAAATTTGGCAATGAAAGGAGCACTCACAGTGTTTCTTCTCCTCATTTGTTCATCATCTGTTCTCGCGAAATCCAGGGCAGCAGATACTATAGCAGCAAACCAGAACATCAAAGATGGGCAGACCATAGTTTCAGGTGGTGGAACATATGAGATGGGGTTTTACAGTCCATCAAATTCAACTCTTCGTTACTTTGGAATATGGTTCTATAAGATACCTACAGATAGAGTGGTATGGGTCGCCAACAGAGAAACCCCACTCGCCGATTCGACTGGATATCTAAACTTGGATGAGAAGGGAACTCTTACCCTCAATCACAACACCACCATCATCTGGTCTTCCAATCAGTCAAGACAAGGCAACAACCCTGTGGCGCAGCTTCTGGATTCAGGAAATCTTGTCATCAGGAATGAGAATGAGGAAAGGCCAGACCTGTATCTGTGGCAAAGTTTCAATGAACCTGGTAATACATTTCTGCCAGGGATGAAAATAGGAAGAACAGCTTCAGGTTTGGTTCTGTACTCATCATCTTGGAAGACCGCTGACAATCCTGCTCAAGGCAACTTCATAGTTCAGGTAGACCCTAGTGGCTTACAACTCATGATCACAAACCATTCCGTTGTTAAGGCGCGTTCAGGACCTTGGAATGGCCTTGGTTTTGGCGTTCCTAATTTGATACCGAACCCGCTTTTCAGATATGCTTTTGTCTACAATGACAACGAGAGGTACTTCACTTATGAGCTGATCGATACCTCAGTCATTACGAAATTGGTTTTGAAACCAGAAGGTGTTTGGGAGAGGAAGACATGGGCTGCTAAAACAAATGGCTGGGTCATTTACTCAACTTCACCAACAGATGTATGCGACACTTACAGCTTGTGTGGTGCTTATGCTACTTGCACTGTAGGCAACCTCCCTTTATGTGGGTGTTTGAGTGGGTTTGTGCCGACAGACCAATATAGCTGGGAGAGGGCAGATTGGACCGATGGTTGTCTTCGGAAGAAGGCGTTGGATTGCCAGAGTGGAGATGGATTTGTTAAACTTTCCAACATTAAGTTGCCAGACATGAAGAACTTTTCTAGGAATGTAAGCATGACCCTGGAAGAATGCAGAGCAGAATGCTTGAAGAACTGTTCTTGCACTGCCTATAGCAATTCGGATATAAGAGGAAGGGGGAGTGGATGCTTACTTTGGTTTGGTGACCTGATTGACATCAAGCGATACAAAGTAGATGGGGGAGATCTTTACATTAAGATCGCGGCTTCTGAAATAGGTAAATGCTTCACTCAAACACCAAGTACCTGTTTCAGTCAAAATAAAAATAAAACAGTGTAAGAATGAAGCAACAGCAAAAACAGGATATTAAAATTAAACCAACTAAAATTTTCTCCTTGAAAATAGCTTAATATACTAACAAAATGCAACAATGCACCAGTTGCTCTGTGCAAAGAAGTACCAATGTGTCACCACTTAAACTATGCTTGATTGTTATTGTAATCATAGCCTCATACTGTCTGTCTCTATCAATGTAACTGACAAGTGACAACCGAATAAGAGGGATCCAGCTACAAATGGGTGTTGTCGAGATCAAAAACCAATGGTTATTGGCGTTTCTCACCATTGATTTTTCACTCCCAGCTCTTTTGCTCTTAACTGCTTTATGATTTAGTCTACAGGTGACAATGTCAAGACCGACACTAAATCCAAAGTGAAGAAAAGGATGATGGTCATCTTAGGCTCCATACTAGGAACACTGTTCCTCAGCATACCCTTGGTCTGGTACGCTTGGAAAAAGAAGGGACGGAAAGATGAAACTTGTGGTATGTTTTCCACTTATATTAAACTGCTTCCAGCTAAATTGTCCCTGATCAACTAGGAAATTCCAAATTTCTGCCATTGTGATATAAGATCCAGAGCAAAATTTAAGTGCAGATACTGGAAATGAGCTAAAAGAAACTACAGACATCTTATTTACTTTTTCATACTCTAATGTTCTGGAAAAAAAAATGACAGTCTTTCAGAAAAGAAGTTCAAATAAAAAGTACCAAAATGAAGATCTAGAGTTATCAATGTTCAGTTTCACCACCATGGCAACTGCAACCAATAAATTTTCTGATGCAAATAAACTCGGAGAAGGAGGTTTTGGACCTGTTTATAAGGTAATGTTCACTAGTGCAGTTACCAATGTTCAGTTTCACCACCATAAAGTCACTCAATTTGTTGATACCTTAAAAATTACATGGTACAAAACGCTCACTACTGCAGCTCTATCTTATTTATTTTCTTAATATTATCCAACAGCTAAGTCTTGGTGTAAAACCAGTGAGTACTTAGCAGGCCTTCCAAGTGAACAGTTTCACCAGGCAATAATATGAAAACTAAACCACAATTCCCAACTTTAGACACAAAGTTTGACTTTCCTTAACTTAATGTACTGAGTTGTTCTTTCCAGGGAATATTGAAAGATGGACGGGAAATAGCTGTGAAGAGACTCTCAAAGAATTCGAGACAAGGACACGAGGAGTTCAAGAATGAAGTGGTGCATATCGGAAAACTCCAGCACCGGAATCTTGTCAAGCTTTTGGGATACAGCATTAGAGGAGATGAGAAGATGCTGATCTACGAGTTTATGCTCAATAAAAGCTTGGACATCTATCTTTTTGGTTTGACTCCTCTCATAACCTTTGCAAACTAAATATAGGTTTCATTGTAGTCATTATAACACAAAGAGCATGCTCATATAAAAAAGAGAACTCCAACCTGCCTTTCGTGGGTGAACATTGACCAAAATAGAGAGGGAAATTTAGTAGCAAATTCAATTCCATCACACAAACTATGAGAAAAGGACCAAACAAAAGTACCACAATACCAATTCCTCAGTTTCAATTTTGATTGCAATTATGCATCACTTCCTTGCTAATTATGTTTCCCCTTTCATAATCATTTTGAGTGAAAAGGAATCATAATCGACTAACCATGGAGAAATAACTTGGACAGATCCAACACAGAGCATGCTGCTAGATTGGCCTAAACGTTATATCATCATCAATGGGATTGCTCGTGGACTTATGTACTTACATGAAGATTCAAGATTAAAAGTAATTCACAGAGATCTTAAAGCCAGTAATGTATTATTAAATGAAGAAATGAATCCAAAGATATCAGACTTTGGCCTGGCAAGAAGTTTTGGGGGAACCGAAACTGAAGTTAAAACAAGAAATGTGATGGGAACATAGTAAGTCTCTTAACACTAATTGTTTGTTCCAAAAACTATATTTAGTACTGACTAGTTGTTTGCAGTGGCTACCTATCTCCAGAGTATGCAATCGATGGGCTCTATTCAGTTAAGTCTGATGTTTTCAGCTTCGGTGTTCTGGTGTTAGAGATAGTGAGTGGAAACCGAAACAGAGGATTTTGTCATGCAGATCACGATCTCAACCTTCTCGGACATGTAAGTATCAGAGTGGTAGAAGTATATGATCATATTTGAATAGCAAACATTTTATTGCTGATTTATGTTCATTTAACAGGCATGGAAGCTATTTATGGAAGGCAGGGCACTCGAACTAGTTGCTACATCAATAGCTGGATCATATAATATATCTGAAGTGCTAAATTCAATTCATGTGGGTCTACTGTGCGTTCAACGCTATCCAAAAGATAGGCCGAGCATGTCATCTGTTATACTAATGTTGTCTAGTAAAGGTGCATTGCCTGAGCCTAAACAACCCGGTTTTTTCACAGGAAGGGATCCGGCCGGAACCAGTTCTGCATCAAGCCAGAATCAACCATACTGCACTAATGACTGCACATGCTCACTAATGGTGGCAAGATAGAACCTTTTTCTTTTATTTTGATTTTTGAGAAGAAATTTCTTTGTTTATTATAATGTTGATTGATTGCTTACGTTTGATTCCCAGGAACTTGACTTATCTTAAAGCCCTTTTGTCTTTGCAATACTACAGCAATAAATCAACCCTACTCTTAACCAAGATCTTCTAAGAAACCATCAATGTATCAAAATAAACAGATTCAGCGCCAGCCGAGGTATTGCATAAAAGTTGAAGTAAAAAAAAATATAAGAAATAAGATTGGGTTCAGGTCAAATACCTCATTCTTGTTCTGCAGCAGCAAGTTCTGGCTATGGACTTCTCCTCCCTCCTGCATCGACCACTCTTTTAGATGTTCATGGAAAGTTCAATAATTTATGGAGGCGTTAAAAAGAAGATAAAAGTAACGAAGACTCGAGATTTCCATTACCAGCATACTTGTGGAACTAGACACCGCGCGATTGTATAGTATCGTTGCCAATGAATATCGGATCCACGTTTGCATGATCAGCATGTGTTCGACGAATATCCTCAACGATAAACTTATTCACAGTCTCCTTTTTTTTATAGAATATTCACTCTTTAAGATTGGCGTTTGAGAGTGTGGATTGCAATTTTTCTTTTTTCTTTCTTTTATACTTTGGGCATACAAATTGCTTCGGAATATTTGCAACCATTAAACAAAATAATAATAAAAAAAATGTAATTACATGGACACAATAAATAAATATATATATTTCACAAATAACTGTTTTTCTGAAGTAAAATAAATACTAAAAAATTAAGTAAAATGTATTAATTTTTACTAGAAAAATGACAGTTATTCGTGAACGAAGGGAGTATAACACTTCTATCATATTTTGTCACTCGATGAGCTACCTACCAATTCCCTACAATTTGTTACTTCTTGACCACTAATCGCTGATGATACGTGTTTCATAAATTATAAATAATTATAATTAGTTTCGTGACTGTACGATGCGTGGGCTTTTGAGTTTTTTCATTAATATATATTTTTATATAAAAATTATAATTACAATATATGTTTAGCTAAACATTAATATTATATAACTACTTCTTCCGTCCCTTTTTAATTGTCATTTTTTTCATTTTTCACAATGAACAATCATTAAATTATAATTATGGTATATTTTTTTATCAAACTATTTTTATTAATTATGAACCATTCCTTTTTAATTTTCCTCCATAAAATGATTAATTTAAAATTATTTAGAGTTAATTTTATCATTGTTTAATACTTTTTTTTCTTTTTGTAAGGCAACCATCATTCTTTTTATAACGCAACCACTAACAATTGGTTTTCCGTGCACAACAAAACTACTATATGTATACTCCCTCCGGTCCGAAATGTATGACGTTTTAGCATTTACTTTTACTGTTCCGGAACGTATCTTAAGACGACCGGAACAGTCACTATTTGAGACAATTTTGCCCCGAATTTTTTCTCGGAAGTACGTTAAGGATTAACATACGTTCGAAAAAAAGTACGGAATTTTTTGGGGTCAAATAGTGTCTCATCCGGCCTCCTCGATATGCGTTCCCTGAATATTGGGATGCGAGGAAGTCATACATTTCGGACCAGAGGGAGTATATTAGAAGGAGGTGAGATTCGAAGCATTGTTCTGAATTTCTACTTTTATTTTTGACTCATGAGTAGGTATTGTTAGTGGGTAGGTATTGACTCATGAGTCTTAAATCTCAAAATTCATTTTGTGAAAAAATGATAATCCTTTAGCAGACAGTTAGACAATTCAAGGTTCTAAAAATTCAAAAATTCTACTCCCATAAAATTTCATTCAAATTGTTGGCCCACACGCTTGAAATGTTATCCATTCTGATTGCCAAGAAATTCCACGGGCCGCGCATAACATTTCAAAGTCTTTAATACTGTTAGCAGAAAGAATCAAGATCGAAAAAACGCAAAACACCTATCTTCTTCTTGAATCCACAACCTCCACCCCCATAATTAAACACTAGTTGCCAACTGATTGATTCTATGTTTTATTGAATATTGCAGAAATTCTTGACTATGAGGAGCCTTACTACCACATTTCTTTTCCTATTCTGTTCATCATCTGTTCTTATAATTACTTCCAGAGGAGCAGACACCATAGCAGCAAACCAATCAATCAAAGATGGAGAGACCGTAATATCAAGAGATGAAACCTTTGAAATGGGTTTTTTCAGCTTTCAAAATTCCATTAATCGTCGCTACTTTGGGATATGGTACTACAACATAGCTGTTGACAGAGTTGTGTGGGTTGCCAACAGAAATACCCCTATCAGGGATTCAACAGGATTTCTAAATCTTGATGAGATGGGGAATCTAACTCTCAATCACAACAACTCGGTCATTTGGTCTTCCAATACATCAAGACAAGCCAGCAATCCGGTCGCTCAGCTTCTGGATTCAGGAAATCTTATTGTCCGTAATCAGAATGAAAATCGGCCTGACCAGTTTCTGTGGCAGAGTTTCCATGGATCTGGCAATACATTTCTGCCTGGAATGAAGCTAGGAAGGACAGCTGATGGGTTTTTTACCTACAATGTGGCTTGGAAGAGCAACGATGACCCATCTGAAGGCGAATACATACTTGAAATAGGCTCCAGCGGCTTGGAAGTCATCATCACAAGGCATTCTTTCGTTAAATCTCGTTCAGGACCATGGAATGGCATTGGATTCAGTGGGGCGCCTCAATTGAGACCAAACGCAATCTTCACCTATGATTTTGTCTATAGCGATATCGAGAGGTACTTCACTTACGAGATGATCAACGCCTCATTTATTACGAAATGGGTATTCAATCCGAATGGTGTTTGGGAGAGTAGGACATGGGTTGACAGAACAAATGAATGGGTCATTTACGCGCCAGCAGACATTTGTGATACTTACAAGTTTTGTGGTGCGTATGGTACTTGCACTGTCGGCAACGTTCCACTATGTGGGTGTTTGAGTGGATTCGTGCCGAGACACCAATTCAATTGGGAAAGGGCAGACTGGTCAGATGGTTGTGTTCGTAGGACGGCTTTGGATTGCAAGAGTGATGGATTTGTAAGATATTCTAACATTAAATTGCCGGATCTGAAGAACTTTTCGAGGAATGCGAGTATGACCCTAGAGGAATGCAGAACAAAATGCTTGAATGATTGTTCTTGCACAGCTTATACCAATGCAGATATAAGAATAGGTGGGTCTGGATGTTTGCTTTGGTATGGTGACCTACTTGACATCAAGCAGTACAGAACTGATGGCCAAGATCTTTACTTCAGGATGGCTGCTTCTGATATAGGTTTGTTATTGTTTGATTCTTTTTGTTCTCCCCCTATTTTTCTTTTCCTTGTCTATCACTGATCCTTTGCTTGCTTACAGCTGTTGAACGTCAAACGCGATCCAACTCCAACCGAAAGGAAAAAGTTGGCATAATAGTTGGAGTAGTATTATCAGCAACTCTTCTCCTAATCTTGGGTCTATGTCTGTTTATTTGGAAGAAGAAGAAGGACAGACATGGTAGTTTTGGCAGAATTTGCTTCTCTGGTTTACATATTTTTATCTAGCATAGTTAGTGCGTCGATAGAAAGGAAAGAATGCTAGCTCTTACTGATGTCCTTGTTACTTCTTCACAGTGCGGTGTACGAGTTACCAGGATGAAGATATGGATCTACCACATTTCGAATTATCTGCTCTAGCTGTCGCCACAAATAACTTCTCATTCAACAACATGATTGGAAAGGGTGGTTTTGGACCTGTCTACAAGGTAACGTACTTTAAATTTATGCTAAAATTCTTTTCTCCAGCTCTAAATTTGGCCTTCATGATCAAAACTTTTGCAGGGTACATTAGAAGATGGGGTAGAAATTGCTGTGAAGAGGCTTTCTAGGGAATCCAAGCAAGGAGTTCAGGAATTTAAGAATGAAGTCAAATGCATTGCCAAACTTCAGCATTGGAACCTAGTCAAGCTTCTAGGATACTGCATTCAAATGGAAGAAAATATTCTGATCTATGAGTACATGCTTAACAAAAGCCTAGACTATCACATCTTCGGTAAGAAATTTTCTTTTCTAATTACCAAAATTTATTATTATTATTATTGCAGAAGTAACATAACTTATAGACTCGTCAGAAGTTTTGGTTCTGTTCTGAAAATCACATTTAATTGCTGTCAAAAATGGGCAGATCAAACGGGAAGGAGGTTGCTGGATTGGACTAAGCGACTACACATCATTAATGGGATTTCCAGGGGACTTCTCTATCTTCACCAAGACTCCAGGCTCAGAATCATCCACAGAGACCTCAAACTGAGCAACATCTTGCTAGATGAGGACATGAATCCTAAAATCTCAGATTTCGGCCTGGCTAGAAGTTTCGGGCGTAATGAAACTGCCGCGAATACAAAGACAGTCGTTGGAACATAGTATGAATCCTTCTCTTCTTGTTTTTCCATCTTATAGTAAGAATTTTTTTTTTATTATTCAGAAAGAAAAATTATTAGGTAACTTCATACTCACATTCTGCAAAAAAATTGATATTGTGCAGTGGGTATATGTCACCAGAGTACGCGATTGATGGGTTGTTCTCAATGAAATCAGATGTGTTTAGCTTTGGCGTTTCAGTGCTAGAGATAGTGAGTGGGAAGAGGAACAGGGGATTTTCTCATGAAGATCACCAACTGAACCTTGTTGGACATGTAAGGTTTTACTATACTAATGAATCTATACACCTCTACTAACGATTTTATATACTTTTTTTCTGACGGTTATGATTTAGTCTAAATTCAACATCATGAACAATCATTGATTAAATAACATTTCGCCCAAAAATCACTTTCCATTTTTCTTGGAACAAATATCAACAACATCTTGGATTTTTTTCAGGCATGGAAGCTGTACAAAGAAGGTAGGTCTATGGAGCTTATTGATCCATCGGTAGAGGAATCTTGCAATTGTCCTGAAGTGTTGAGATCAATTCAAGTAGGTCTGTTGTGTGTGCAACATTCTCCAGCAGACAGACCAACCATGTCATCGGTGGTTCTGATGCTTAGCGGCACTGATGTGTCATTGCCTGAGCCTAAAGAACCTGGGTTTTTTACGGAGAGAAATTTGATTGATGTTAGGTCTTCTTTTATCAAACCGGAATCCTGTTCTGTCAATGAAGTTACACTCACAATGGTTGCTGGTAGATAAAATCCAGATAAGCAACCAAATTTTGAAACCTTTGTCATATTGTTGTTTAATTAACTGTAAATATTAATTGTATTTTTAATTATATCTATCCTTTTATTAAATATATAATAATTCATTTTTATTTTTATTTTTATAAAAAATAATTTTGGAGATAAAAATTATAGATTTAGTTACATAATAATGAATCAATAGTGGGGAGGATTGTTGTTTATTTTTATATTTTATATTTTATATTTTATATTTTGTAACTGTCCAATAGGTATTAATTAAATTTATTAACAATAATTAATAAGTATAACCAAGGAAACAAATACGTGTGCGAAAGGAGAGTGACAAATGTCAGTATTTTTCTGACATATTTTCACGGTGCAATTATCATCTTGACTTTGCATTACTGTCATCTTCTTCTTCTTTTCACCTCCGACTATAGCCCACCATCACAATCTCTTCTTCCATGTTTACAAATCTCTTCTTCCAGATCTAAATCTGGTCAATCGGTGCAGCATCAGTTGCAGCTGATTTTGGTGGTGTTTGACTACTCTGATGCATCACCACTGTTTTTTGATTTGTTGTAGGTTTCCTAAACAACCATATCTCTTCTCTCTTTTCTGCACAAAAAGAAAAGAAACCCAGAATAAAAAACAGATCAGAAGCAGAGGAGAAGAAATATGATTAATGGGTTTTGAAATTTGTAATGATTTTGGTGGTTATAGTAATCGGATGGTGGTGGTGGTTGGGTATGGTGGAAGCCTGGGAGGTGAGAAACAAATGAAGATTAGAATGACATATTCGTAAATTCAAAAAAGCAAGAGCTAAAATTGGTATAAACTAAGCAAACTCAGTTTTTTTTAAACTCCGTTTATTCGAAGGAAGTAGATGACCATTATGGCATAGAAATATAATTATATACTAAAATATATTTCAGAAAATAATGAATTTATAAGTAAATTAAATTAATACGTTTTAAATGCCAAAATTCACTTTAGTCTTTTTTGTCATTTTAAAGTTTTATTTCGATTCACACTCTTAAATTGTATTAATTTTGTAAATATATAAAAGCTAATAGAAATTTAGACATCATTTTTTCAAATTTCCTATTAAAAATATTTATATTATTTTGTAAATATTTAGTTTAAATAGTTTTACTAAAGTTCGGGTTCTACCAATTTCGAACCCAAAACATGTAAAACCCATTCAATAACCTGGCAGGATATGCTTGGTTATATAGTTTGTAGACATGAAAATGAGTACCCATACTCGAATATCTATTCGTAATTATATCCGTTTAATTGGGTAATATCCATTTTAACTAAGTAAGATGGGTAATATTCGAATTTATTATTTTAGGTATAATCGGGTAAGATACTCGGTAAATACCCTGATAGTTATGGAAAAAAATCGTTTTAAACCCTCTCAAAGTCGCCAACCCACCACCGACTTCCCGCCGTCACTCGCATCCACCACCGACAGACGTCCTGCCGTCACTCACATCCACCACCCACGGACCCCCCGCCGTCCCTCCCACAGATCCACCACCACCCGTCCGACAGATCGTCATACAGATCCACTACGGACTGAACCGGACATATGGAATCCCTAATTGTGTCGGCGGATGCGAGTGTTGGTGTTCCCCAAATCACAACTAGTACGAGGACCCAAGGCATCACCATCACCAACATCATCTTCCTCATCCTCAGCCAAGCTCGCCAGACCTTACTGTTGTTACCCATCATTCAAACTTTTTATTGCAAGAAAATTAAAATTAAAATTAAAACAAAACAAGAGGAGAAGGAAGAGCGTTAGAAGAGGGAGATGGGGTTACGCATTTTTCTGCGTACTATTATTATAATAAGCTAGTGGTACAGTATAAAAATAGTAACAATGGTTTCCAGATTAAATTAAACAGTGATGTTTTAACAAGATAAATGGGGGTTGGGTAGGTGAAGGAGAAAGCCAGAAAGGGGAGCGGGAGCGGGAGCAGGAGCAGAGGAAAGAGTGTTTATAAGGATTTCCCCCCCTTTTTTATTTTATTTTATTATTTTTATAAGCAGTAAGTATAATTTTGGTTTTGATTTTGATTTTATTATTTATTTATTTTTTAGAGGAGGAGGAAATAAGAAAGAAAGAGGAGATGATAAGGATAAATATGTTGTTGGTTGGTGATTTTTTATTGAGAAATTGGGAGCAGTAAATTTAAAAAGTCCTCAGATATGATATGAAATGATAAAATGGTAAAAAATGAATCAAAATGGTAAAAAATAAATCAAATGATAAAAAACGAACTAAAATGGTAAAAAATAAACCAAAATGATAACAACGAGTCAAAATGGTAAAAAATGAGCTAAAATAGTAAAAACGAGCCAAGATGATAAAAAATGAATCAAAATAATTAAAAATGAGCGAAAACGATAAAAATGAACCAAAACGGGAAAAAAAGAGATAAAACAAGGGTAAAAAAAAAGAGAAATTAGTAAAAAATGAACCAAAATGGTAAAAAACGAGTCTACCTGATGAAAACGAATATAAATAGTAAATTTTCACTTAATTATAAAAAAATAAAATAATTTGGTAAAATAATTTTATTAAATGAAATAATAAATAAATAAATGTAATTGGATATCCATTATATACCCAATTGTGTATTGGGCATATTCGGTATGAAGTATAATAGATATTTAGTTTTGGGTATGAATTGAGTATTTACTCGTACCAACATATTTATACCCGCTCATATTCGCCCAATTGTCAAACATGCAGATACTTTGAGGGAAAAAAACAAAGAGAGTGTCGAGTTCTTCCATAGAATCGGACTAAGCAAGCAATGTAATACGGTAGGTTTTTTCTTGTTTTTGTTTAGTGTGTGTGGAGGAAATGGCACTTCAACTAGTCTTCCATGAGGACCACGACTGGGATGAGAAACCAACCACTAACAATGGTTTTTCCATGGGCAACAAGTCAAAGTGTCAAAAGATTAGTCTAAATTTCGATAGATATTGACTCTTGAGTCTTAAATCTCAAAATTCCTAACTAGCACAATGTGAAAAGACTCAGCACCACCTTATCAAAAAGAAAAAAGACACTCAGCACCGGCATCATGTCAAAACGTTGTTTACTCATTAGGGTTTCAAAGTATTTAACAAGTTTGCAGAAAGAATCAAGATCGGAAAAACGTAAAACACCTATCTTCTTGAATCCATAATTAAATACTAGTTGCCAACTGATTGATTCTACTTGAATTCATAATCCATCCATCAGAGAACAATTTAAATTAACCAAAAATACAAAATTACAGAGTTCTTTAAGTTGAGTCAAACTTCAACTTCAAGACCAGATATGAGCGTGGAGTTTTGGAAGGCTATTTTTGATCCCATAAAGAATAAAGAAAAAGAAAAGGAAAAAAGAAAAAAGAAAATTCCATCTAATTGTTGGTCCACACGCTTGAAATGTTTACCACTCTGATTTGATTGCAAAGAAACTCAACCAAGAACATAACATGTCAAAGTATAAATATACACTGCAAAATTAGATTGTTAGCAGAAAGATTCAAGATGGGAAAGAACGCAAAATACCCATCTTCTTCAGTTCACCACAACCTCCATCACCATCATTAAACCCAGCCTAAAATTACCATAAATGACAAAATCAGTTCTTGGCAACTGATTGATTCAGTCTTCAATTACTCATTTTACTGCCAATTCCAAAGTCTGAGTCATCCTTTTGAATTGAATGCAGAAAATCTTGACAATGAGAAGCCTTACCACATTTATTTCCTTGTTTTGTGCCTTATCTGTTCTTACAATTACATCCAGAGGAGCAGACACCATAGCAGCAAACCAAACAATCAAAGATGGAGAGACCCTAATATCAATTGATGAAACCTATGAAATGGGTTTTTTCAGCATTCAAAATTCCACTAGTCTTCGCTACTTTGGGATATGGTACTACAAGATACCTAGAGACAGAGTTGTGTGGGTTGCCAACAGAAACACACCAATCAGGAATTCAACAGGATTTCTAAATCTTGATGAGATGGGTATTCTAACTCTCAATCACAACAACTCTGTCATTTGGTCTTCCAATATATCAAGACAAGCCAGCAATCCGGTCGCTCAGCTTCTGGATTCAGGAAATCTTATTGTCCGTAATCAGAACGAAAATCGCCGTGACCTGTTCCTATGGGAAAGTTTTCATGAACCTGGCAATACATTCCTGCCAGGAATGAAGATAGGAAGATCAGCTGATGGTTTTTTCACTTACAATTTAGCTTGGAAGAGCATTGACGACCCAACTGAAGGCGACTACATACTTGAATTAGGCCCCAGCGGTTTAGAATTTGAGATTACAAAAAATTCTACTGTTACAGCTCGGTCAGGAGCGTGGAATGGAATTGGGTTTAGTGGGGTGCCTCAATTGAAACCAAACCCACTTTTCACCTATGATTTTGTCTATAATGATATCGAGAGGTACTACACTTACGAGCTGATCAACGCCTCAGTTATCACGAAATTGGTATTGAATACGAATGGTGATTGGGAGAGGAGGACATGGGTTGACAGAACAAATGAATGGGTCATTTACTCTACTTCACCAGCAGACATTTGTGATACTTACAAGTTGTGTGGTGCTTATGGTACTTGCGCTGTCGACAACAATCCAGTATGTGGGTGTTTGAGTGGATTCGTGACGAGAGACCAATTCAATTGGGACAGGGCAGACTGGTCAGGTGGTTGTGTTCGTAGGACAGCTTTGGATTGCAAGAGTGATGGATTTGTAAGATATTCTAACATTAAATTGCCGGAAATTAAGAACTTTTTGAGGAATGCGAGTATGACCCTAGCGGAATGCAGAACAAAATGCTTGAATAATTGTTCTTGCACAGCTTATGCCAATGCAGATATAAGAAGAGGTGGCTCTGGATGTTTGCTTTGGTATGGTGACCTACTTGACATCAAGCAGTACAGAACTGATGGCCAAGATCTTTACATCAGGAGGGCTGCTTCTGAAATAGGTTTGATATTGTTTAAGTCTTCTTGTTCTCCCCCTATTTTTCTTTTCCATGTCAATCACTGACCCTTTGCTTGCTTACAGCTGTTGAACGCCGATCCAACTCCAACCGGAAGGAAAAAGTTGGCATAATAGTTGGAGTAGTATTATCAGCAAGTCTTCTCCTAGGCTTGGGTCTATGTCTGTTTATTTGGAAGAAGAAGAAGGGCAGATATGGTAGTGTTGAAGCACCAAGTAAGTCACTTTTCTGCAGAATTTGCTTCTCCTGTTCTGTTCCAGCAATTCAGCAGGATGACTCTGTTTATTTAGAAAATATAAGGTTTTTCTTCTTGTTACTTCTTTCTCAGGGGAGACGGAAAACATTGCACGTGAGCGGTCTATGAGTTACCAGGATGAAGATATGGATCTACCACATTACGAATTGTCTGCCCTTGCTGTTGCCACAGATAACTTCTCATTCAGCAACGTGATTGGAGAAGGTGGCTATGGACCTGTCTACAAGGTAACATAAAACTAGTGCTGTCTTTGGCCACTTTTGTAATTGTTCTCGGTAGTGGCATTTCTTCCTCTAAACTTTGTCTATTGTTCAAAAATATGCAGGGTACTCAAGAAGATGGACTAGAAATTGCTGTGAAGAGGCTTTCCAGGGAATCCAAGCAAGGCGTGTACGAATTCAAGAATGAAGTCAAATGCATCGCGAGACTTCAGCATCGGAACCTAGTCAAGCTTCTAGGATACTGCATTCAAATGGAAGAAAATATTCTGATCTATGAGTACATGCCTAACAAAAGCCTAGACTATTACATTTGTGGTAATAAGATATTCTCTTTCCTAACCACATTCGTATTACAAGTTTTGTTTTTGTTCTCAAAATCATATTAAATTGCTGTCGAAAATGTGGTCTAACTACGCGAATATAATGAGCAGATAACACGCGAAGGACATTACTGGATTGGAATATGAGACTCCACATTATTAATGGAATTTCCAGGGGACTTCTCTATCTTCACCAAGACTCTAGGCTCAGAATCATTCATAGAGACCTCAAACTGAGCAACATCTTGCTGGATAAGGACATGAATCCAAAAATCTCAGATTTCGGCCTGGCTAGGAGTTTTGGGGGAAATGAAACTGCGGCGAATACAAAGAGAGTTGTTGGAACATAGTATGAATCCTTCCCTTCTTTTTTCCCTTCACATAATTGTTAGATAATTTCATACTCATTTTACAAAACTAATGATATTATGCAGTGGGTACATGTCACCGGAGTATGCGATTGATGGGTTGTTCTCAATAAAATCAGATGTATTTAGCTTTGGTGTTTTGTTAATTGAGATTGTGAGTGGGAAGAGAAACAGGGGATTTTCTCATGAAGGCCACCAACTTAACCTTATTGGGCATGTAAGGCTTTACCATGTTTCTTGGGTTCTGTTTCTTGAGAAACAAGTATATCATCTAACAACTTTGATTTCAAACATTTTCCAGGCATGGAAGCTGTACAAAGAAGGCAGGTCTATCGAGCTTATTGATGTATCGATCAAGGAATCTTGCAATTTTCCTGAAGTGTTAAGATCGATTCAAGTAGGTCTATTGTGTGTGCAACATTCTCCAGATGACAGACCAACAATGGCATCAGTGGTTCTGATGCTGAGTGGTGATGGAGGATTGCCCGAGCCTAAAGAGCCAGGCTTCTTTACTGAAAGAAAATTGGTCGATATGAATTCTTCCTCTGGCAAGCCAGATTCATGTTCTGTCAATGAAGTTACAGTCACATTGATTGATGGTAGATGAAGTCACAATTTAGATAACATTTTGAAACCTTGTAATTTTGGTGGGTATGTAGAGTATAAACTAAGTTCATGTAACAAAAGTGCATTTCATTTGATTAGATGTTCAAATCCTTTCTTCTATTTGGAGATTCCGAGTTGGTTTGGCTTCTTCATGTCATCTGGAAACAGAAATTTCTCTGCTATTTGTTCTGCATCAACCGTTTCCAACTTCAATTCCATGTAGAAAGACACATATATCTTTACTCATAAAAGAAAGAAAGTCGGTACTGTTTATGCTAAATGGATGGTGAAAGACGGCTGGAGAAAGAGAAAAAATGTTTATATTTTTTCAAAGATTTCTAATTGTACAAGATTTTGAAGAGGAGATGGATGAAAAAGACCAAGTTTCTATCAGGTCATCAATGAATACTAGTGGCGCCCGTTTACTTGGGAGAATTTTCAGTTTGAAAATTTGCTGTTTTTTTGAATTTCGAGAATTTTGTTTTCATTCTGAAAACTGGAAAACGCGTTTACTTCACGCTTGTTTCCTGATCAGAAAAATTGGAGAACGCGTTTACTTCGCACTGAATGTAAGAATTTCCTGATCTGAAAACTAAAAAACGTGTTTACTTCGCGCGTTTTCATTTTTTGTGGAAAACCGAAAATATTTGTAATGAAAAGAATAAATCATTTGAAATTTTTTGATTTTTTTAATGAAAAAAATCATGTTATTATTTTCTTCTATTTGCAAAGATTAACAAACTAATAAATATATTCGTAGGAAAAAAATGACACTTATTATAATTGAAAATTTTAAAATATATCATCAATCTACTAATATTCCATTACATATAAATATACTAATTCATGTTTTGACATGAAAATAAAAAACATATAAAATAGTCTTATTGTTCATTATATAAATATAAAAAGAGATGACATTAAATACATACTCTATTTGGCTTGTTAATTCCTCATATTCTAATGATTACTATGAATCATTTTTACCAATCCTATCCACCTTTTAGGCTGCAACAAGTGCAAATCATCAATTTCAGTATTCCTAAATTACAAAAGCACACTTCAATCATCATGTGCAGGTCAGGCATTTTGTTGCTACTGATCTTCCTTCAGATAATGCACCTCATCCCTTTTTCTCAGTCAGGCTCAAACCTGACAGACATGCAATCTTTGCTAGCCATTAAGGCTCAAATCAGTTCTGATCCTTTTGCTGTTCTCAATTCTTGGAACCAATCCTTGCACTTCTGTCAATGGTCAGGTGTTTCTTGTGGTCGTCGCCATCCGAGAGTTGTGGAGCTTGACCTCAGCTCTTCCAAACTTCAGGGCACACTGTCTCCTCATGTGGGCAACCTCAGTTTTCTCAGAACACTTGTTCTTGAAAACAATACGTTCACCAATCACATCCCACAAGAACTCGGCCGCTTGTTTCGGCTACAGACATTGATCCTCGGCAACAACTCGTTCTCTGGTGTAATTCCTGTCAACATTTCTAGATGCACCAATCTGTTCATGCATTAGTTACAAGTCAACAACCTGACAGGAAAACTTCCGGCCGAATTTGAAATGTTATCAAACCTAAAGGGTTTATCTTTTTATCAGAACAATCTAGTTGGGGAAATCCCCCATTATTTTGGAAATCTGTCATCCATCCGGATACTTTATGGTGACGGAAATCATCTGCAAAGAGGAATTCCATCTAGTGTTGGTCAATTGAGAAAGCTAAGAAGAATCAACATTTTGCCAGCAAATTGGCAGCATTTTAGACAGCAAATTGGCAGCATTTTTACAGCAAATTTAATCAACATTTCGGCAGCAAAATGGCAACATTTTGACACCAAATTTAATCAACATTTTGCAGCAAATTGGCAGCATTTTGACACCAAATTTAATCAACTATAATCAGCCTAGAACAACCACGCAATTAGCCCCAAAATTACCCAGAAATCAACTAAGCAATCAGCCACGCAAATGACCCCAAAATTACCCACAAATCAACCAAGCAATCAGCCACGCAAATTACACCATTTAAAGGGTATATTTATTAGGTAAGTGTTTTGCTTATCACACAGAAACTTGATGAATTCCTAGCAATAGCATTTCCCAACATCTCACTAAAAAAAGAATCAATTCTTTCCTCTTCTATTCAAATCCTCAAAGGGTCAACGGATGCAGGTGAAATAAGAAATCAAACTATTATGCAATGCCTCACTTAAAAAATTTGACACCCATTAAGTTAGTGCCTTCAATGCAGACTATGATGAACTCATCAGATATCCAAAAGGTGTGACATGGTCTTCCAATTGCAGACTAAGTTGATTAACAACAAAAGGATAACAAATTTGAGAATTGAACTGTGCATGCTTAAACACATAAAAGGAGTTACATATGTAGCTGAAATTTTTACAAGTCGTATCAAATTCAATAAAAACGCATGTAGTTACAAACTGAGTGTGTGTTTACCTGTGATGCAGCACTGAGATCAGAACTCTTCTCTACTAAACTGTCCAGTTTCTCCCCTCGTGCAAGGACACTGTCAATGGTCTTGTGCTGTAACAAGAAGAAGCATGCAGATCTAAACACAACTTTTACCAATTAACAAAACAAACTATGCTACAAGAAACTTTAAACCAACAATTTTTCTCTCTAAAGGATTCAGATTCTAGCAAATCTAGAATATGAGAAAAGTTTACTTCAAAATTGTGAGCATTTCAACTTTCTTGCAAACCAAAAACAAACACCATCTACATTCTACTGCACGTAGCTAGCTATAGAACAGTACTACTCATGATGTTCAACAAGATTTCATACAATTAACTCAAACCAACAATATGCAGAAGAAAATGAGATAAAATCCTCAAAATTGTTGACATTCCAACTTCCTTGCAAACCAAAACAAACACAATCTACATTCTACTACACATTGCTAGCTATAAAACAGTAAATACTCATGAATTTTAACAAGATTCGCATAATTTTACTCAAACAAACTATAAACACAGCAGCTGCTAAATAATCAAACAATACCTCTTTATTGACATCAGGGTGATACTTCAAAGCAAGTTTTCTATAAGCCCTTTTGATCTCATCAGGAGTTGCTGATGGAGACACACCCAAAACTTCATAAGGAGACTCTCTGCGGGTGGCTCCTATCCGGGTATGGAAAATGCTTCTCCTGTTCTTGAAATTCTTAAAGACTGGGGAAAAAGGATGAGGACCCAACAACAAAAGCAGGCCTAAACCACCACCATAGCTTCCTCTGCAGCATAAGATTGATGGGTTTGCACGATTTTGCAAGTAAAGATAGGATCTTGAAGAATTGTAAGGGCAAGAGCAGCTAAGATTGTGTGGTGGAGTGGGACGAAGAGTAAATCCGTGCAAAGCTTTAGACAAACACAATCAACCAGTAGCACGGTTGTATTAATTAACTTTTGTTGGCAGTTAAAGGCACAGCTAAAGGAGGGACGCAAAACAAATAAGTTGAAGGTCCAAAGGAGAGGAGAGTACCAAGTTCAGTGAAATTGCATACTTTGGGCTTCTGGTGACAGACGTTTTTGGCCACCGACAGTCTGTGGGGGGATGAAGAGGAAACAGAAACGACGACACTTTCAATACTGCTGATTTAATCATAAATAGAGAGGAAGAAAACTGGTACCTAGGGTTTCGGTGGGTGGTGGAGGAGGAGCAGCCGAGACTCAGAGCAGTCGGACGGAGCCGAGAGTGGAGAAGAAGGCCGGCGTCGGAGGGAGAAGAGAAGAGGAACACAAGAAGAACGTGAGCAGATGAAGGAATGAAAGAAACGTGAGGACGATGAAAGTGAAGAAATAGTGAGGGGTAAAAATGTATTAAAAAAACTTTCATTTAATTTTCAAAGTGAAGCAGCGTGTTTTCATTTTGAGAAGGAATGAGTTAGAAATTTTGAAAACAGGTTTTTGGTGTTTTCAAAACTTACACATGAGTTTTTAATCTGAAAATTTTCGTTTCGAAAACAGAAATGAAAATAGCGCAAAGTAAACGCGTTTTTGGAAAAAAAGTTCAGTTTTCAAAAAACTGGAGAATTTCTTGGGGAATTCTCTGCGGTAAACGGGGCCTTAACTTTCTGGCTTCCATTCATGTACTCCCTCCGTGTTTTTTACTATCACTTTTTTAAGAAATATTTTTATCTATTTAATTGTCATTTTGTTATTTTTAAAATTATTTTTTATAATTAATAACAAAATTAACCATAAATAATTTTGAACCACTTTTCGAAGAATAATTAAAAAAGAATTGTTCATAATTAATAAGGATAGTTTAGACAAAATTATAAAATAAATGTAATCTAATAATTGTATTGTTATTGTGAAAACTGAAAAATGGGCAGTTAAAAAAGACAAAGGGAGTACAAAATGACTAGTATTCCCTTCATTTTTTATTAGAAATAGTTTTTTCAATTTTATAATAACCAAGACAATCATTAGATTATAATTATTGACTAGATTGCCCTTATTGATTATCAATCAACCCTCTTTAATTTT
The DNA here is from genome assembly GCA_963691705.1 of Viola odorata. NCBI lineage: Eukaryota > Viridiplantae > Streptophyta > Magnoliopsida > Malpighiales > Violaceae > Viola > Viola odorata. The sequence goes on along the minus strand of OY829546.1, from coordinate 48,902,844 downwards.
CCTCCAAAAAGTGATTAATTTCAAATTGTTTAGAATTAATTTAGTCATTAATTAAAAAAAAATGGTTTTAAAAATTAAAATACGACAACTAAATCGTATAGAAAGAAAGTAAAATAAGTCTTCCAAGTTTTTCTTTTTATTCAAACAACTAAAAACATTACCGTAATCATAACGACAGTAGTGACAACAACTAATTTATGCCTAACAACCAAGGACGAAAAAACCCAGTACTGTTGAAAAAAGCTCTCAAAAAAAGCTTTCAAATTTTCCTATCGAGTTTATGATCTCGATCTTTCAGCCTAGGTGGTAGAGGTCTTCCTCATCAAATCAGTGGCTTCAAGTAAGTCTTTTCGCTTTGTTTAATTGAATTTTAATTTTTGGTTCTAAATCTCTCATCCTTTCATCCTTTGATTTAATTTAGATTCCTATATTAATTTTAAATCTCAACTCTTATCCTCCTCTACTGCACTTTGATTTCTACCATCCTTCTTTATCCGTTAAATTGAATTTGAATGTTAATGAGTCCTACCTAAACTAATCTACCGAGAAGCCTAACCATATCTGATGACTATAGATTTTTTTAAACGTACAAAAAAGTGCTACTACATATCTTATTCGCATATTCTACCTCCAAACCTCTCCTTTTTTCTATCTCTCTGTCAAATGTTCACTCGCTTCTTCCTTAAGAGAATGGGAAATTATTTAGGATTACCTACGGTGCAGGGGGGTAGATCGAGTTCGTCGGACTCTAAGTTAATTAATGGCTCTAAGTCACGGAGGGGATCAGTAGGACTCGAACAGGGGAGGGGTGGAGAGGCCCTAGTGGGTGAGATAGTGGGCAGGATGACAAAAATTATCTTGGAAAGTGATTTAGTGGAGCAGATGCAGGGTACTGGATCAGATGTAAATAAATTGGAAATAGCTTTCCTCCAATTTGTTACAGCATTTTCGGGACAAATAAAAACAGAAGTGGGGGAGGGCATGAACGTGGTGGTTGGGAAATGATGGGTGTCGAATCCGTCAAAAATAAATACAACTTAACACTTGTGTACAGTGGTAAGAGGTTCGATCCTCAGGGACGGTTAGTCTAACTTCAGTTTTCTTATAAAGATGACAATAATAATAACAAAGGGGAATTGTTGATAGTTCAATTCGAAATATATATATATATATATATATATATATATATATATATTCTAAATTAATTAAAAAAAATACAATCGCTAGATAACAAGTGATGAGTTATGAAACAATAAATTAAAATTCCTGATAGAGATTTTATAAGGTCATAATTCAATATTATTGATCATTGATGCAAATATATTTAAAATCATTTTTTGTAGAGAAGCTATAGAAATCAGGTTCACTTAGACTTCCTACTCTCCTCCTGTATCAAGTCACTTAAAGACACTCTCTATTAAGGACCCTAATCTTCTAGCAATCCTAAGGTTCACTTATAGGATTTAACTAGTCGATTGATAAAAATAGGGAGAGACTTCTCTAGGCTTAGAGATCGGTTCACTTGTCCCTATAAACCTAATTATTCTCTCTCTCTAATTTCAAATAGCAAGTATTATGCCTGTAATCCATTAGTTGTTTACTGCGTTCTTTTAACAATGTAGACCCAAAGTTATTAGAACTAACTATAATTATCCAGATTAAAATCTAGGGTGATCAGACCTAAACATAACAAGGATAAATTGGCATTAATTTAGAAAGAGAATAAATACAAAGATAATTTTTATAAAGAGCAATTAGATCTCACAATAACATGAATTATGAACCTTTTAATCTCTACCAAGAACGAAAGAGTTAGCTAGAATACATAATAAAAATAACAATCAAAATATTAAATATAAAACTTAATTAAAATAAAAGTATTGAAGGGGGAACGAAATAACCGATAGAAGTAGGTTCGAGATTAGAATAAATCTCGCATCTTCCTCCACACGAATTTCGCTCTAAACACTCATTTATTTTTATTACATACACACACTATTTTTCTCTCTTTTGCCGCACTCTCTCTCAAGAACACTTGTTCTTGTGTTTTTGCTCTTGGCAGATGGGATCGGATAATTCAAATGCTTACAATCCTTGCCTATTTATAGGCTTAGAAAAGCAAGTGCAGAGGCCACCATGTCACCTTTCTTCCTCCACTATCCAATTGGGCATAGCACTTCAATTTGTTTATTTTTCCTTTTCATCCACTAAGCCAATTGCCAACTTCTTTTTATTTCTTTTCATTTGTTTTTAACTCCATCATGCTAATTTCTTGTAATGGCACTACGGCAATTGGGCAAAGCAATTTGATTAGTGCAGATGCATTAATGCCACCTTTCTTCCTCCATTGAGCTTTATTTGTCGGCAATCACTTTTTGTTTCTTCAATTAATTTTTTGCAATTGCCGAGTCGAATAATTAAGCGCAATTGATTAATTGTTTTTCTTCTTTCTTTGAGATATTCGATCCTTTTCCTTATTTTGATCCTTTTAAGTCTATCCTGAAAAAAAGGAAAGAATATACTCAAATTAGTAGTATCATTATCTTGATTATGACTAAAAAAAAATAATAAATTTATACAAAATAAGCAATCAATCAGGAAACGTGGGAAAGGGTTGCACACGTGGACAGTGGGTGAGGCGCAGGCCGTTGACGGGAAACGTGGGAATGGGTTGCACACGTGGAAAGCGGGTGAGGAGCAGGCCGTTGACGGGTTGAGGATCGGTGGGCCAAGGGAGCTGATCAGCGTTGGACTGCCTTGTGGGCTGAAGCCCAACTCGGCAAAACCAGCAGCTGGCCCGGATGGAAAAGGAGACCGGCTGGGCTTGGTTGACAAGGGACATGGGCTGGGTTTGGAAATAAAGGGTAAAGGGATGGGCTTGAGTGGGAATGGATTGGGGCTGGGCTGGGATGGGGTAGCAGATAGGCCTCTGGCCCAGGCTGAGGAACAAGGGGCTAGCCCGGATGGAATTAATAATGGACTGAATCTAGGACTCCTTAGAGGGGCAGATTTGAGCGACGAGGCGGAAGAGGATCCGGAGGAAGACCCGGACTTTCTTCGCCTTCTGTCTTCCGTCCCTTCAGACTCCTGGGGCTCCCTCAATGCTGATGAGATCTTCCAGGGGGTACAGAGGCATGAGGAAATAACTTCAGGTCGGGCCGGCAAAAGGAAACGTCGTAGGGCAAAATTAATTCGCACAGCCCAGAAAAAGGTGCGACGACCCGTTGACCATGTTGAGCAAGGTGAGGAAGCTGGCATGGATATGCCTCTCTGTAGTTTCTCACTGAAGAGAGTCTTGGGAGGTCAGGAGGAGGAAAAATTTAGGGATCCACCATTCGTTTTGCCCAAGAAGGGAAGCAACATGCATTGGGGTGGTGATGAACTTACTAGTCAGGCGGCGGTTGCGGAGCAACCCCGCCCAGAGCCATGAGTCTCCTATTCTAGAACTGCCGTGGGCTTGGGAACCCTTAGGCGAGTGCTAACTTTTCGAAGTTAATAGGATTAGAGCTCCCAAACTTAATTTTCCTGTCTGAAACAAAATTGTACGCGCACGCTTTTCAAAAGTTTAATAATAAATGGTCTTTTCCTTATGTTCTTGTCATTGATTGTGAGGGTGACACTAGAAGAGGAGGTATGACCTTATTGTGTAGAAATGATATTTCCGTTAATGTCTTGCGTAGTGATGCTCACTGTATTGATATTGAACTCCTGAATGGTTTGTCTAACGGCCCCCCTTGGAGATTTACTGACATCTATGGTTGGCCAACTAGGGCGGATAAATACAAGACTTGGGATATGATTAGGGATATAAGAGATATGAGCCCACTCCCATGGCTTTGTGTTGGGGACTTTAATGAAGTCATGTGGGGTCATGAGAAACTTGGGGGCTCGGCAAGACAGTTCAATGATATGGATGAATTTCGGTGCGCCCTTAACCACTGTGATCTTATAGACCTTGGTTTTTCAGGGCCAAAATTTACCTGGTGTAACAACCAAATGGGCAACGGCACTATCATGGAGAGACTAGATAGAGGGACGGCAAATGAGAAGTGGATGAGTTGTTTCCCCGATGTCACTGTTAAACACCTCCCCCGCTTCGAATCTGATCACTGCCCTATCCTGATTCAGCTGACCCCTAGGGTTGATAGATCTCCGAGAGGGAAAGTCTTTCGTTTCGAGGCTGCCTGGCTCAGGAATGAGTCATGTTTCGACTTTGTTAAAAGGTTGTGGGATGGGGGAGTGATTCAGACAAATGGGGACTCACTAGATAACCGATTAGTACGTTGCGGGATAGAGTTGTCACACTGGAGTAAGGAGGTCTTTGGTAATGTGCACAGGTCCATTGTGCAGAAGAGAGAGCATCTGGGATGGCTCCAGATGCAACCAAGCTCAGACTCCACCCTTGATGAGATTGAGAAAGTTGGAAAAGCAGTTGAGGAGCTCATCCATCGAGATGAGGTGATGTGGAAACAACGGTCACGAGTCTTATGGCTCGAAGAGGGACATAGGAACACAAAATTCTTCCATGCCCGGGCTTCCCAACGTAAGAAGAATACAATTGAGAGAATGCAAGAAGAGTCGGGTCGGTGGAGGGAGTCTCGTGAGGAAGTAGAGGGGATAGTCCTAGATTATTATAAGACCCTATTCTCTTCTGGTGGAAGCGACCTATCCTCAAATGTCCTACATTCCATAAACCCCCGTGTGTCCCACTCTATGAATTTTAATCTTGATCAGATTTTCACTAAAGATGAAGTTTTTAAAGCTCTTAAACAGATGCATCCCACGAAGGCCCCCCGGGCCGGACGGAATGCCTCCTTTGTTTTTTCAAAAATTTTGGTCTTTTTTAGAAAATCCTGTTTGCAAAGCTGTCATTGGAATCCTGAATGATGGGGAAGACCCTGCCTACCTCAACCATACCTTTATCACCCTCATTCCTAAAATAGCCAACCCCTCAAATTGCTCCCAGTTTTGCCCGATTAGCTTGTGTAATGTAGTCTTCAAGCTGATAACCAAAGTTCTTGCAAATCGCCTGAAACAAATCCTGCCTAGCATAGTATCAGAGAATCAAAGCGCCTTTGTTCCAGGCAGACTCATAACCGACAACGCTCTGATAGCCCAAGAGATCTTCCATGGGATGAACTCAAAACGCTCGGGTCCAGGATGGATGAGCGTCAAGCTAGACATGAGTAAGGCCTATGATAGAGTGAAGTGTAACTTCTTGGAGGCAATCATGACCCGCATGGGCTTCTCACCTAGATGGACATCTTTGGTGATGCGATGTGTCTCAACGGTCTCCTACGCCATCCTCCTTAATGGGGCCCTGAGACCTACGTTATATCCAGAAAGGGGCCTCCGGCAGGGGGATCCGTTGTCCCCTTATCTCTTTGTGTTATGTGCTGAGGGCCTTTCAGCGATGCTTCAGAATCCAGCCGCGACCAACAGGATACATGGATACAAGGTATGCCCGGGCAGCCCACAGGTCAGTCATCTGTTCTATGCGGATGATAGTCTCATTTTTGCGAAAGCAGAGGATGAGGAGGCCACAGTCATTAGCTCCATTCTGAAGGACTATGAGAAAGCCTCTGGCTAGAAAGTAAATTTAGCGAAGTCAGAAGTGTGCTTCAGCAAGAACGTAGGCCACGACGCTAAAATACTGGTAAAAGAAAGACTAGCAATGGTGGAGACGGAATCCCATGCCAGGTACTTGGGACTTCCAGTGTCTTTTAGCTGATCGAAGAAAGAGATGTTCGCTCCAATCCGAGACAGGATCTGCAAGAGGCTAGGAGGGTGGAAAGAGAAAAAGCTATCCCAGGCAGGGAGAGATGTTTTAATTAAATCAGTCATCCAGTCCATCCCGACGTATATGATGAGTTATTTTGAGATCCCAATCTCCATCTGCGAGGACATAGAAAAGGCGACAAGGAGATTCTGGTGGGGGGAAATTCTGAGGAGCGTAAGATGCACTGGGTGTCCTGGGAAAAGCTTTTCCGGTCGAAGGATGTGGGAGGATTGGGTTTCCGGAAGGTTAGAGAATTTAATCTTGCACTTTTAGCCAAACAAGGGTGGCGGCTCCACAAAAATCCAAACTCTTTGCTCTCCCACATTTGGAAAGCGCGATACTTTCCCCATTCGGACTTTCTAGAGGCAGGGATGGGCTCCCGCCGTAGTTACGTGTGGCGTAGCACTCTGGCAGGAAGATCAGCTCTCCATAAAGGATGCATCTGGAGGGTAGGGAATGGTGAACGGATACGGATTTGGAAAGTCCCGTGGCTTCCGACAACAGTGACTGGGATGATCACAGCACCGGTCACGGGCCTCGATGAGGAGGCTATAGTGGCTGAGCTTATTGATAGGGACCGGAGGTGCTGGAAGACAGACCTTGTGGAACAGCTTTTTCTACCACAGGAAATATCAGCAATATTAAGCCTACCGCATAGTCGGAGTGAGGCGAATGATACTCTTGTGTGGAAAGGTACTACAAATGGGAAGTATTCAGTTTGTAGTGGATACCACTGTCTTACATCGGTTACTGCGCAGGAGTGCCCAGATTCCAGTAGAGGTTGGTGGAAATTCTTGTGGGGACTTTCTATCCCTCCAAAGTTCAAAAATTTCATATGGAGGATGGGAAGTAACTCTCTCCCAACCAGGGTGAATCTAGCTAGGAGGGGTGTATCGGTGGACCCCGTGTGCCCCTGCTGCAACGAGGAGGTAGAATCGACTCTGCATCTGCTGCTGTCTTGCCCGTTTGCCAGGGAAGTGTGGGGAAAGTTTGCGTTCTGGGATAGGGTTTCGGGGCTGCAAGGAGATGGCTGGGTGGATTGGCTAGCAGGGCTACGGACATCTCTAGATGACTCGGATATTGAGAAGCTCATCTCCATCCTTTGGTCCCTATGGACATCGAGGAATAACAGGATCTTCCGCTAGTGCGATGAATCTATCCAAGAGGTGGTTATGAGGGGTGGAAAATTACTGTCTGATTTCCAGGAGGCATGGAGCCAGCACCACAGGCCCGCGACCCTGCCTCCCCAACCTGTCAACCCGAGATGGGTGCCTCCTCCTACAGGGGTGGTAAAGGTGAACACGGATGCAGCGGTGGGGACGACGGGCATTGGCTTGGGATTTATAGCCCGGGATGCAAAGGGTGAAACAGTGTTCTCAGGAGCAATCTACCTTCCGCATGGAGCTGAGGCGCGAACAGCAGATGCTCTAGCGCTGAGAGACGCAGTAACACAGGCTCGCCAATGGGGATACGACAAGATTATAGTTGAGTCTGACTGCTTGCAGAACGTCCTCGCCCTGACCAATGGGGACTTCCCATTAAGCTACTCGGGATTGGTGTTGGAAGAGGTGGCAAGCCTAGCTTCTACTTTTCATAGCTGCTCCTTTTCGCATACAGGACAGTTCACGAATATCCCAGCACATGAGTTAGGTCAATTGGCTTTGATTTCCGGTTTGGGAAATGTATGGATAGGGGAATGCCCCGAGGTGATCGCATCTTTTGTACTTGCATATTTAAATTAATCCAATTATTTCTTCCCTTAAAAAAAAACGACAGTAGTGTAATATTTTATTTTATAAATATCAATGGGGTAAAGATAAAAAATAATCATGAACTGTAATGTTTTAATTAATCGTAACTTTGAACTATTTGTTTGTTTAATTATTCTCTGGTCGTATTTATTATTGTTTAATCACTCCTACCATTAAAAAAATCTGACCCGTTATCAACGCCGTCAATTTTTTTACTACGTCAACTCAATGTTGCAAGTCGGATTGCCTCCTCTCTCTTCCTCTCTTCGTCTCTGTTCTTTATAACAGAGCACCATCATCATCTCTTTTATCCAAATACTCATTCCACACACATAGTACAACCATCACCACCCAGCTTCCATTACCATTTCCGATCTACATCAGATTTGGACTCGGACCGTCACTGTCATTCATCACCAGATCCACTCACCACCCGACATGCCACGCATATCTGGTCGTTCACTCGAACTCGTCCAGATCCGACCATTCATACAAACCCATCCAGATCGGATTCTCTTCTCCATCATCTCGCTAACCTCTACTAGATCCAATCATCCTCGCACCACTAAATGAGGCTTGGGGAGGGCAGAGAGGAGGCTAACTTTTGTTCTTGAATTTGGCCATAATTAATTGCTCTTGTTCTTACTCTTCTCCACTATCCCATCTAGCTCTTGTTCTTGTTGGCCCAAGGGCAAGTTAATTTTATTTTGATGATTTAAGACACAAATTAATTTTCATTTAATGCAATTTTAAGTTAAAAGTGTGTAGGTAGTTTGCGATCAAGACAACAAAAGAACAACAATTCGATTATCGCAAACTTGAAGATCAAGTGTGTATTAAAGCATTAATATGTAAGTATGATTCTATTTAGCACTTGATTTATGTTTGATAATACCTCAAGAAAGTGTGTCAAAAGGTTTTACACGAAAATGAGTTACTGCAGCAAACAAGTTTTCAATCTATTATTAGGCAGTAGCTAGCGTCATGACGCTAAGGCTTAGCATCATGACGCCAAGCACTGGACAAGTTCCAGACAAGGCGCAACGGTTAGTTTTTCAAAAGCAAAATGGCTAGTTTTTGGCTCTAACAACTATAAACGAACACCAACTCATTTGACACTATAAATACTCATCTAATATGAATTAGATGGATTATGAAAGCTATTACAAGTTCCATATACAAAATCATATTTACAAACTCTCTCAAAACCAGTTTTACGACTCATTCGTTCATAATCAGTTTTTGATCAATTTTGCGTCATTCGTTCGAGTTTGAAAAAGCTTTCTTCTTGAGGTAATATTGTCCATTTATTGGTGTTGATTATTAAATCATACATTTATCATTCATACACCAATTGTTTGTTGCAATTTCAATTTATAAATTGTGAAGGTTTGAAAAGTGTACTTAACACTTTTGAGTTATTGGGTAGAGTTCTTGTCCCTTGCAAAAGAACTAGGTTGTGCATTCCTTACCTTGAAAGAGGATTGTATTAAGGTTGTGGTTGAGCCCGGAAAAATCATAGAGTGTAAGGTTGAGAGCTGAACCGAGAAAAGCTCAAACTAATAGCGAAGAGTTCGTTGATTAGAAAATCCTAAGGATGAAGCTCTTAGGTATTGGAGTACAATTCAGGTTGTGAATTCGAACCACTATAACTCTTTGTGCCTTTGCTATTCTTCTTACTCTCTTTGTGTGCAGAATTTTTAAAAGGCTATTCACTCCCCTCTAGGCCTAGTTATTGTATTATTAGTTCTTGATCTTAATCCAAATGTACAAACTTGAGAATGGAGTGATTGAGTCACCAAATGGGCACCAAAGAGCCCGCAAGCTTTCAATGTGAAAGGGAATGAGTGAAAGTCCAGTGGGATGGAGAAGCGGTGCATTTGGATGAAGAGACGGAGGGCAAGGGTAGGGAAGGAGAGGATGGAGAGCGATCTAGTGATGGTCTTATAGGAAAAAATCGATGGGGTTGAGATGGAATTGAAGATTGAACTTGCATAGTGAGATGGGGTAGTGGAGGAGGTATTTGGGTGGTTCCGGCGGGGATAAGAGTGGTGAGTGTGTAGACTATTTTGGTTAAAAAATGGGGAGAGAGGAAGGAAGTTGTTACGATAAAGGCATGGATTTGGTGGAGTTGAGTAATGGTTTTGCATTGCAAGAAGAGATTGTTGGCCCAAGGGCATATTAATCTTATTTTGATGAATTATAGACACACAAATTAATTAGAATACTAATGCAATTTGAAGTTAAAGTATTTGTGTAGTTTGCAATCGAGACATCAAAAGAGCAACAAATTAATTATCGCAAGCTCAAGATCAAGTGTACAATATCAATTGATGAAACCTATGAAATGGGTTTTTTCAGCATTCAAAATTCCAGTAGTGATATGATGTATTTTGTGCACATTTTTTCTTCTTTTCCTAGCCCATTTTGGATCTTGATGCTACAAATTCGCCTCTATTTCTTTACTTTTTGCAGATCCGGGCTTTTGGAGAGGAAATTCCAGAAAGATGCATTATCTGCTAGATTTTGGAGGATTTTGAGCGTCTAGGCCTCGCTGCTCGTCGCTCAGGAGCCAACGATAGAAATGGAAAGTCCGAAAAAGGAAATCCAATAAATCCGACTGATTCTCCTACTTCCCTTCCTTGTTCCCAACCCAGCAAAGGCATAATTAATGAAGTCCTAGTTCTATTAGACTTAGGACTTTATTTTTATTATTACTTCTATTAGGCTCAGGACTTCTATTTTCTATTTTCTATAAATACTTTTAGTTAATTAGGGTTAATCACGCTTTTCACTTGAGAGCTCTGCCACTATATTTCCGCCCCTAACGTTTTTTGTTTCTACTGCAATAAATCGGAGCCTTGCTCCGGCTGGTATAATTCAAGAAGTTTTTTTTCATCCTTCTTCTCTTTTTCTATTATGTTATTTATTTACCTTGCTTGTTTTATTCTTAATATGAATGGCAAAACCTCTCGTTCTTGGTAGGAATCATCGAAGGTTGCTAAGGAAAGTCGTGAGGTCTAATTGAGTTTAAAACATCTCTAGTTTGTATTTATTCGTTTAACAAATACTTATCAATTTGCCTTGGACTGTTTACAAGTTTGGTCAACTAGTAACTAGACCTAGGTGATTAAAATCATCTTTGTAGTAATAACTAACGTGAGGTTGTAGGGTAAAGTAGACAACCAGTTTGGAAATAATCGGGTCGCTGGTCTCATCCAGTTGGGTTAAACGAGTAATTAGGGTAGTGCCTCGAGCGTAGTGAGTGTCTCGTCCTAGGTGTGTCTTTCTTCTTCTCAATGGGCCTTTGAGTATTGTTTCCATAAGCGTACCTTGGAGGACGGCGAAGTGTCAAGACTATCCCATAAGAGTATCTTGGGGTAGTTTCTCGTACGAAGGAAAGCAGGGACCTAAGCGTACCTGATCCCCATAGCACATCTTACAGCCAGGGGTAGAAGATCCTTGCACCGATGACCGGCCGACTATAAATGCAACTGGAGATAGATTTCTACCGAGAACTCTCTCTCTATTGATTTCTTACATGCCACTGTCTGTTATCGGTTCTCAACCCCCCCCCCCCCTCCTTATTTGTTACTATTTTGGTTTATTTGCTTTTGTCACATATAAAAGTCAGCGTCTACATCTAGTCTCTGTGTTCGACCCTGTTGCCACTTACAATTTGACTTTGAAGAGCATTGACGACCCAACTGAAGGCGACTACATACTTGATTTAGGCCCTAGCGCTTTAGAACTTGAGATTACAAATAATTCTACAGCTCGGTCAGGAGCGTGGGATGGAATTGGGTTTATTGGAGTGACTCATTTGAGACCAAACCCACTTTTCACCTACGGTTTTGTCTATAACGATATCGAGAGGTACTACACTTATGAGCTGATCAATGCCTCAGTTATCACAAAATTGGTATTTGTTGGTTTTGAAGGTTGATGATTCTGGAATTGTTTTATGTTTAGCAGCAAAATATTATTTTTCTCATTGATTTCACAAAAAGTCTTACACGTAATAACTTACATAAGTATTTATAAGTAGTAGAGATTCTAAATCCTTCTAGAAAAAGTACACGTGGCTATTCTAAAGTACATGAAGTCAACTACTGACACAAGTACTGACACAAAGATACACAGCTAAGGTAGTTAACCAACTAAGGCACAGCAGCGACAGGTGACAGCAAGAGGCAGCTCGGTGTTAACCACTCAAGCGTTAACCACACAAGCTACAACTACACAAGTGTTACCTACACAAGTGTTAACTACACAAGAGAGCATTGTCAAGTGTTAACATGTCAAGCGTTAACATCCAAAACATCCACAGCAGCGATAACCTATCAAGAGGTAGCATCCATCCAAGGCAGCGTTAACATGACAGCAGTGATAACATTAACATCCACAAGAGTGACAGCGTCAACATGCAAGAGGGGCATCCTTCAACACTCCTCCTTGACCCTATTGCGTGATACTCCAAGTTTCATACGAAAGTTTTCAAATTTGTCTCTTGGCAAAGCTTTTTTCAAAATATCAGCAACTTGATCATGACCATAACAATGCTGCAGGTCAACTTCACCTTCACTTTCAGCTTCTCGTATGAAATGATACTTGATTTTGATATGCTTGGTTCTTCCATGCTGAACTGGATTTTTGGCAATTGATACAGCTGATTGATTATCAACAAATATAGGAGTTGGACTTTCTTGCTTCATCTTCAAATCTTCCAAGATTTTTCTCACCCAAATAACTTGATTTATAGTTGTTGCTGCTGCAATATATTCAGCTTCAGAAGTGGATTGAGCAACTGTTTCTTGCTTTTTTGAGTTCCAAGTGAACATACCAGACCCAAAAGAACAAGTATAACCTGAAGTACTCTTCATATCTTCACTTGATCCTTCCCAATCGCTATCTGAATACGCATGTAACTTGAAATCTGAACTCTTCTTATACCAAACTCCATAATCTATAGTCCCTTTGATATACTTTAGCACCCTTTTCACAGCAGCAAAATGATTAGTACTTGGTGATTGCATGAATCTTGACAAATAACTTGCAGCAAACATTAAATCTGGTCTTGTTGCTGTCAAATACAACATGCATCCAATAGCACTTCTATACAACTTCCCATCAACCTTTTCAGCAACATCTTCCTTTTGCAACTTCAAGTTTGCAGCAAGTGGAGTTGGAGCTGGTTTGCATTCCTCCATTCTGAACTTTTTCAGAATTTCTCTTGCATATTTAGCTTGAGAAATGAAGATTCCTTCATCACTTTGGCTGATTTCCATGCCCAAAAAATAACTCATCATTCCCAAATCAGTCATCTCAAATTGCTCCTTCATCTCCTCCTTGAAGGCTTTAACCAAAACAGGATTGCTTCCTGTTACCAACAAATCATCAACATACAAGGAGACAATCAACACATCATTCTTTTCAGCTCTAACATACAAAGTTGCTTCGCTTGAGCTTCTGACAAATCCTTTTGAGCAAAGTAAGCATCAATTCTGCTATACCATGCCCTTGGTGCTTGTTTCAGCCCATAAAGAGCTTTCTTCAACCTGTACACCTTGTCTTCACTTCCCTCGACTTGAAAGCCTTCTGGTTGATCAACGAACACCTCTTCCTGCAAGTATCCGTTAAGAAAAGATGATTTCACATCTAAATGATGAACTTGCCAGTGATTTTGCGCAGCTAATGCCAGCAACATTCTTATTGTGTCATGTCTTGCAACTGGAGAAAGCGTGTCACCATAATCAATTCCAGCTTCTTGTGCATACCCCTTTGCAACCAATCTGGCCTTGAACTTCTTTACACTCCTATCTGGATTCTTTTTAGTTTTGAAGATCCATTTGACACCAATGACCTTCTTTTCCTGTGGCTTGCTCACCATCTCCCAAGTCTGATTTTTCTCTATCATTTTCAGCTCCTCCTTCATTGCATTTTTCCATTCATCATGCTGCATAGCTTCTTCAACACAAGTAGGTTCAGTGCAGGCAAAGTTACACCTCTCATAGACATGAGAGAGAGATCTAACTTTCCTTGGTGGGCTGTCAGAGTCATAGTCTTCTTCATTGACATGAGATGATTCACCACTTTCAGGACTTGCAGTAGCATCATTTTTCATTTATGCTTTCTGCTCACTTTTTCTTTCCACTTTCTTCTCATCCCAATTCCACATAGCGTCTTCATCAACCTTCACATCTCTGCTTATAATCACCTTCTCGGTTTGAAGATTCAACACCCTATAACCCTTTGATGCTGTGCTATAGCCAAGAAATACAACTTTGACAGCTTTAGCTTCAAGTTTATGCCTTCTTCCTGCTGTAACGTGAACATAACACACAGAACCAAACACTCTTAGATGTCTAACACTTGGTTTCACCCCACACCATGCTTCAATCGGAGTGACACCTTCAACAGGCCTTGTAGGGAGTCTGTTCTGCAAATACACAACTGTAGAAACAGCCTCTACCCAAAATTTCTTTGGCATGAATTTCTCTGCAATCATGCATCTTGCCATCTCCATGACTGTTCGGTTCTTCCTCTCGGAAACACCATTTGCTGTGGCGTGTAGGGAGTTGTAAGCTGTCTGTCAACACCATGTTCTTCACAAAATTGATTAAACTGTGATGATGTATACTCCGTGCCATTGTCAGACCTCAAAGTCTTCAATTTTCATCCACTTTGAATTTCAGCAAGAGCTTTGAATCTTTTAAAGACAGCAAACACATATGATTTCTGTCTTAGGAAGTAAACCCAAGTCATTCTTGTCAAGTCATCAATAAACAGCAGAAAATACTTGTTTCCACTCATTGATGGAGTCCTCATTGGTCCGCAAATATCAGTGTGAACCAATTCCAGCTTCTCACTAGCTCTCCAAGCACCTGTTGAGCTGAACGTCTCCCTTTGTTGCTTCCCAAGTTGGCAAGCCTCACAAATTTCCTTGCTTACTTGAACAATAGGTAGTTCCCTAACCATGTTCTTTTGATGAGCTAGCTACAACGTTTGATAATAAAAGTGTCCAAATCTCCTGTGCCACAAGCTTGATTCATCTTTGCTAACAAAATTACATGCATTTGCACCAGCGAAATTACATTCAATTTGAAAGCTATTGTTTATCATGGGAACTTTAGTAACTCCTTTCCCTTCAGCATCATAAATTCTACAATGATCATCTTTAAAAATCAGAGAATAACCTCTCCTCATCATTTGACCCACACTAAGCAAATTGTTTCTTAATTGTGGAACTAAAAGTACATCTCTGATTAGTTTTGTACCTTTGCTGGTTTGCATGGTTGCTATTCCTTTCCCTTCTGAATAGACAACTTCTCCATTTGCTAGCTTCACACGAACTTTGACTGTTGGGTCGATCTCCTTAAACAGAGTTGAATCATTCGTCATATGGCTTGAGCAACCACTGTCCAAGTACCATGATTTGTTGCACCCCGAATCTGGTGAAGTTTCAATTGTGAATGCAAACTCTTCTTTTTGTTCTTCTGTGAAGTTTGCTTGCTGATTCTGGTTCTGATTCTGAGCTGCAGGTCTTGGCTGTTGTGCATAAGGTTGTTGACTTCCTTGATTTTGCTTAAATTTGCAAAACTTTTCCAGGTGGCCAAATCTCTTGCAGAAATGACATTGCATCTGCATCTTTGCTCTGCATACTCTTTCTATGTGGCCAAATCTATTGCAATATTCACATTGAACCTTCTTCCAGCAATCTGTTTCTCTATGGCCAAATTTGTCACAAGCTTGACATTGAACCTTCATCAGGCAATCCTTTTCAGAATTGTTGGTCTTATTACACACAACACAAGGAGGAAAATTTCCTTTCCAGTTGTAATTCTTCACAGCTCCTGAATTCTCTTCTTCTTTCTTGTAACCACTGCTACTTTCTTCACCCTTTTTCTTCTCATTTTGCTTGAATCTGAAATTGTGCCTAGCTTGAAACGCACCTTCAGTTGTGCTTTCTGACCTATGCAGAAGCCTTTGTTCATGAGCTTGCAGCAACTCTGTAACACTTAGTGCTGATAAATCCCTTGATTGTTCAATCGTGGCTGCAACCGAATCAAATTTTTCAGGAAGTGTGATTAACATTTTCTCAACAATTCTTCTTTCTTCAAACTTCTCACCAAGCAACTTCATTTGATTCACAACTTCAATTACTCTTGACGAGTAATCTTTGATTTTCTCTGTCTCTTTCATGTTGAGACCTTCAAATTGTCTTCTCAAAGTTTGCAACTTGATTGATCGTACCTTTTCTGAGCCTTGATACTCTTCCTCCAAGATCTTCCACGCTTGATGAGCTGATGATGCGCCAACAAGCCTTGGAAAAATAGATTCAGACACACATGAATACATAAAGGTGAGAGCTTTCATGTTCTTGGTTGACTCCTCCTTTTCCTTCTTGATTTGAGCCAATGTCATCTCGCTTATATCTGCTGGTTGATATTCTTGTTCAACTGATCCCCAAAGATCTTGAGCCATAAGAAAAGCTTTCATCCTTATGGACCAAAAATCATAGTTTTCTCCATTGAAAATTGTTGGTGCTGGCAAACTTGCGTTTGTTGACATCTTGATTTCAAAACAGACCTGATCTTCTTGATTTCTTGATTTCAAAACGAAACTGATTTTCTTGATTTCAACACAGACCCTTAAGATCAATAAAGCTCCGCTACCAATTGTTGGTTTTGAAGGTTGATGATTCTGGAATTGTTTTTATGTTTAGCAGCAAAATATTGTTTTTCTCATTGATTTCACAAAAAGTCTTACACGTAATAACTTACATAAGTATTTATAAGTAGTAGAGATTCTAAATCCTTCTAGAAAAAGTACACGTGGCTATTCTAAAGTACATGAAGTCAACTACTGACACAAGTACTGACACAAGGTAACACAGCTAAGGTAGTTAACCAACTAAGGCACAGCAGCGGCAGGTGACAGCAAGAGGCAGCTTGGTGTTAACCGCTCAAGCGTTAACCACACAAGCTACAACTACACAAGTGTTACCTACACAAGTGTTAACTACACAAGAGAGCATTGTCAAGTGTTAACATGTCAAGCGTTAACATCCAAAACATCCACAGCAGCGATAACCTGTCAAGAGGTAGCATCCATCCAAGGCAGCGTTAACATGACAAGAGCGATAACATTAACATCCACAAGAGTGACAGCGTCAACACGCAAGAGGGGCATCCTTCAACAGTATTGAATCAGAATGGTGTTTGGGAGACGAGTACATGGGTTGATAGAACAAATGAATGGGTCATTTACTCTACTTTTCCAGCTGACATCTGCGACTCTTACAAGTTATGTGGTGCTTATAGTACTTGCACCCTAGGCAACCTCCCTGTATGTGGGTGTTTGAGCGGCTTTGTGGCTAAAGACAAATTCAAGTGGGATGGGGCAAACTGGTCAGATTCTTGTGTTCACAGGACAGCTTCGGATTGCAAGAGTGATGAGTTTATAAGATATACAAACATGAAATTGCCGGACTTGAAAAACTTTTCAAGGAATGCAGGACAAAATGCTTGAGTGATTGTTCTTGCACTGCTTATGCCAATTCAGATGTTAAAAGAGGTGTGGGTGGAAGTTTGCTTTGGTTAGGTGACCTAATTGACATAAAGCAGTACAAATCTGACGGGCAAGATCTTTACATTAAGATCACATCTCAGAGCCGTATGATGTTAGATTTGTATTTTTTTTCCCTCATCAATCTTTTATCTTTGCTAATGTCACTGCATTCTTTGACTCTGGAACCTTTACTTGCTTACAGCTGCTGAAAGTCAAACGCGCCCTAACTCCAACAGTAAGAAAAAAGTTGGCATAATAATTATTATTGAGTCTTCCAGTTCTCTCCCATTTTTCTTTTCCTTGTCAATCACTTATTTTCTCTAATGCCACTGCATCCCTTTGATTCTGGAACCTATGCTTCCTAAAAGCTACGGAACGTCAAACGCGATCCAACTCCAAACGGAAGGGAAAAGTTGGCATCATAGTGGGAGTAGTATTATCAGCAACTCTAATCCTAGGCTTAGGTCTCTGTCTATTCGTTTTGAAGAAGAAAAAGAGTAGATATGGTAGTTTTGGCAGAATTTGCTTCTCTGGTTAACATATTTCTATTTAGCATAGTTCGTGCTTAGATAGAGAGGAAAGAATGCTAGCTCTTACTGATATCCTTGTTACTTACTTCTGCACAGTGCGGTCCACGAGTTACCAGGGTGAAGATATGGATCTACCACATTTCGAATTGTCTGCTCTAGTTGTCGCCACAAGTAACTTCTCATTCAACAACATGATTGGAAAGGGTGGTTTTGGACCTGTCTACAAGGTAACGTACTTTAGATTTATGCTAAAAAAAAAATCTCCAGCTCTAAATTTGGCCTTCATGATTGTTGAATATTCTCTAGCTCCTCTCCACTTAGCCTCCACTCAAGCTCCTTTCCACCTCCTCTCCACTTAGACTCCACTCATGCTCCTCACATGGTTCCAACCATCCTTCTCCAGCTCCTCTCCACTCAACACATGGTTCCAACCATTCTCCCTCAGCAATATAGTAGCATGCTTAGGATTTATTAATAGAAATAGAATCTTTGTAGTTTGTGTATAAATAGGAGCTTTCATCTCTTGTAATCTTAAGCAATTCAATACAACACAATTCCTTCTTTTCATATTGCTTCATAGTTTCTAACATGGTAGCGGAGCTAGTCTCCTAAAACCATTTCGTTAAAAATCTCCGGCGAAATTTCAATTTCGTTCTTCCGCTGCAAACCTCCAAAAATTCGACACAAACACAACCATCATCTACATAAACTTCAGACAAGCCAATCTGCAATTTTTCGTCACTTTTCACCCGCCGGAGTGCTCGTCACGCGCCACCACCGGAGTTCAACTCCGACCTACTGTAAATTGCGTTTTACAGTCCCTTTAATTGCCTTTTAGGTACCACGCGTCGTCTCATTGTCCTCAGCGGTCGCCTATCTACCAACTGACCAATTTTCATCCCGTTCTGGTCATTCACGCGCCTCCGCCGGTACCACGCACCGATCATCTTCTCCGATAATCCCTCTACGTGTTTTGCCACGTGTCTTCTGACTACTGGTCCTCGTCATCGCCAGCTGTCACCTTGGGATTCATCCACGTGTCTACCACGTGTCTTTACGCTACTGGTCCACGATGTTGCCACGTGTCATCATTTCATTGATACACGTGACTTTCTTTGATTCATCCACGTGGCTCCTTCTGGTTTTGTCTTCAGAGTTGACCTTGACCTTCCGGTTCAACTCCTTGACCCGCCCGGTTCACCCGCGTTTACACCGGTTTGTTAGAATCTCAGACCGGTTCCCAAGGTTTTCGAGGGTGCTCTATCCGTTTTTGGGGTCTGTTTTGTCTAATTCGGCCTCGACACTTCTGGTTCAACTCTTTGCTCATCCGGTTTTGTCCATCTCCTCCAGTTCATAAGCACATCCTCCAGAATTCTGCCACTTTTAGGTGTGCCCTTTTCATTTTGGTACCTTTCCTTACTATATATCGTACCATTCTCATTATGACTCTAGCATATAGGACCTCTTCTATTTGTACTACTGAAAACTCTTGTAGGTATTGCAAGAAATCTGGTCATATGATCAACGAGTGTTGGACATTAGCACGCAAAAGGAAGCGTGAACAAGGAGACCACCATGTCTCTAGAAATATACCCTTGTCATCTAGCAATTTCTCTCCAACCACTTTGCCACCTTCAAGTGAAGTCAACATCACTACAATTGATCAGGTCGAAACCATTGTAAGTCGGGTTCTCTCTGATATCCGAAACCAAAATTCCGGGTTGTCCACCACATCGGGTAATATTCCTTGGTTGTTTGATTCTGCTTGTTGCAATCATATGACATCTAACCCCTCATATTTCTCATCCAAGACTGTCACCTCTAATAGACCACCTATTCACACTGCTGATGGCTCACTTATGAATATTGCTCACATTGGATCTGTTCACACTGCTCATCTTAATATTTCTGACACTTATCATGTTCCTAAATTATCTGTGAACCTCCTCTCTGTTGGTCAACTATGCGATATGGGATTAACTGTCTTATTTTCACCAAGTGGTGTGACTGTGCAGGACTCTGTGACCAACAAGATTGTTGGAACAGGACATAAGATAGGACGTCTCTTTGAACTGTCATCCCTGCACCTTCCTCACACTTCCTCTACTGTTGCTGCCACCCCATCTAGTACATCTCTTACTCTTAATGTTTGGCACTCTCGTCTTGGTCATGTTTCTAAAAATAAACTTAAACATTTATCCACTATTGGTGCTTTGGGAACTGTTAATAACATTGATTTTGATTGTCTTGCATGCCAACTTGGAAAATAACCCGCTTTATCGTTTAGTAAAAATAATCAAATTGCCAATGCTCCTTTTGCCTTAGTGCATTCTGATGTTTGGGGACCTTCCCCTATTCCCACCATGGGGGGGTCTCGATATTTTGTTACCTTTATTGATGATTTTTCTCGATTTACTTGGATATACTTGATGAAAAATAGATCTGAACTCCTTGGTATTTATCGAGAATTCTCCACCATGATCAAAACTCAATTTTCAAGTCACATTAAACTTTTTCGATCTGACAATGCTCTTGAATACACACAACGAGCCTTTCTTGACATTTTGAAACAGGATGGCACCATTCCTCAATACTCTTGCCCTGGCACCTCGCAACAAAATGGGCGCGCCGAACGTAAGAATAGACATATCCTTGACACCGTTCGAACATTACTCATTGCTGGCTCTCTCCCTGAAAAATTCTGGGGCGAAGCCGCTCTTACAGCTATTTACACCATCAACAGAGTACCTTCCACTGTTCTTCAAAATCACACACCCTTTGAGAAATTATTTGGTACACTTCCCTCGTACTCCACTCTAAAGACTTTTGGTTGTGCATGTTTTGTCTTACTTCAACCACACGAACACAATAAACTTGAACCCCGATCACGTTTATGTTGTTTTCTTGGGTATGGCTCTAATCAGAAAGGTTACCGCTGTTACGATCCTATTAGTCGACGCCTTCGGGTATCTCGACATGTGACTTTTTGGGAAAACAAATATTTTTCAAAAATCTCTTCATTTAATCTTTCTGTGTATCTTCAAAATCTATTTTTTACTAATCCTTCTATTGAGTTTTTTCCAGGAGAGATGAGTGGAGAGAATGATATCAGTGAGAAAAACAGTTTGCATGAAAACAGAGAGCATGCAGAGGGTGAGCGAAATAATTTGAGAGAAAACAGCTTGCATGAAAACAGAGAGCATGCAGAGGGTGAGCGAAACAATTTGAGAGTTCAACCACATTGTGAGGCACAAAGTCCACCGAGTGATCCATCAATTCAACCACATAGTGAGGTACAAAGTCCACCGAGTGATCCTTTCATCCAACCACATAGTGAGGAACACACCCAACCACATAGTGAGGTACACACCATAAATACTGAAAATGTTCCTTCAACTTCCCGTTACCCCACTAGAAATCGTGTTCTCCCTACTAAACTTGGTGACTATCATCTTTACTATGCCTTGGCTACCTTACATGAGCCAAATTCTTTTCGCGAGGCATCTTCTAACCCACTTTGGCAGAAAGCAATGAAGGAAGAACTAGATGCATTGCAGGACAATGACACATGGGATGTTGTTGATCTCCTGGCAAGAAAATCAAAAGTGGGATGCAAATGGGTATACAAAATCAAGACCAAATCTGATGGGAGTCTTGAACGATACAAAGCAAGATTGGTAGCTAAAGGATATACACAAGAATATGGCATCGACTATGAAGAAACATTTGCTCTAGTTGCTCGCATCACCACAGTCCGTACCCTCATTGCAGTTGCAGCTTCTCTCAAATGGTCTCTCTCCCAAATGGATGTCAAAAATGCTTTCCTGAATGGAGATCTTGAAGAAGTCTATATGCAGCCTCCACCCGGTTCAAATATCCCTCTCAACAAAGTTTGCAAACTTCGAAAGGCCTTATATGGTCTTAAACAAGCTCCCCGAGCTTGGTTCTCAAAATTCAGCAACGTCATTCAATCTCTTGGCTTCACATCTAGTCCTCATGACTCGTCCTTATTCAAGAAAACAACCGACCAAGGTACCATCATTCTACTTCTATACGTGGATGACATGATAATCACTGGGAATGATCTCTCTGGCATTCAAACACTTAAAACCTCCCTCAGTCAACAATTTGAGATGAAAGATCTAGGTAAACTGAGTTATTTTCTTGGGATTGAGGTAACAAAATGCACTGATGGTTATTACTTATCTCAAGCAAAATATGCATCTGATCTTTTATCTCGAGCTAGCATTTCCGACAGCAAAATTGCAGATACTCCACTTGAACTTAACATCAAACTTCGACTGAATGATGGAGAACTTCTCTCTGATTCCACCCTCTACCGTCAACTTGTTGGCAGCCTGATCTACCTCACCGTGACTCGTCCAGATATTTCCTATGCCGTGCACCTTGTCAGTCAATTCATGGCCGCTCCTCGTTCCGTTCACTTCGCCGCAGTACTTCGAATTCTACGCTACATCAAAGGCACCATCTTCCATGGTCTTCATTTTTCATCTCACTCTCCGTTACAATTGTATGCTTACTCTGATGCTGATTGGGCAGGAGATCCAACTGACAGACGATCAACTACTGGATACTGTTTCTTCCTTGGTAATTCCCTCATATCCTGGCGCAGTAAGAAACAAACGGTTGTTGCTCGTTCTAGCACTGAAGCCGAATATCGAGCGCTTGCAGATACCACATCACAGTTGATTTGGCTACGATGGCTTCTAGCTGACATGGGCGTTCCTCAAACTCACACAACTCCTCTCTATTGTGATAACCGAAGTGCAGTCCAGATAGCTCACAATGATGTATTCCATGAGCGCACAAAACACATCGAAATTGACTGTCATTTCGTTCGACATCATCTTCAGCAAGGAATTCTTCTATTACAATCCACCTCCTCCATCGATCAGACAGCTGATATCTTCACCAAAAGCTTATCTACTCGATGATTTCAAGACCTTCTTTTTAAACTCAATTTGTCATCAAAAAAGCCACCTTGAGTTTAAGGGGGGATGTTGAATATTCTCCAGCTCCTCTCCACTTAGCCTCCACTCAAGCTCCTTTCCACCTCCTCTCCACTTAGACTCCACTCATGCTCCTCACATGGTTCCAACCATCCTTCTCCAGCTCCTCTCCACTCAACACATGGTTCCAACCATTCTCCCTCAGCAATATAGTAGCATGCTTAGGATTTATTAATAGAAATAGAATCTTTGTAGTTTGTGTATAAATAGGAGCTTTCATCTCTTGTAATCTTAAGCAATTCAATACAACACAATTCCTTCTTTTCATATTGCTTCATAGTTTCTAACAATGATCAAAACTTTTGCAGGGTACATTAGAAGATGGGGTAGAAATTGCTGTGAAGAGGCTTTCTAGGGAATCCAAGCAAGGAGTTCAGGAATTTAAGAATGAAGTCAAATGCATTGCCAAACTTCAGCATTGGAACCTAGTCAAGCTTCTAGGATACTGCATTTAAATGGAAGAAAATATTCTGATCTATGAGTACATGCTTAACAAAAGCCTAGACTATCACATCTTCGGTAAGAAATTCTCTTTTCTAATTACCAAAATTTATTATTATTATTATTGCAGAAGTAACATAACTTATAGACTGTTAGAAAATTAGAAGAACACGAAAACAACAGAACAGAGGACTGGTGCAGTCCTTCTTCTCTGCAAATTCTTCTACTCTGACACTTGAAGGAGCACTTTCTTCTACTCCATCTAATTCTACTTCATTTAATAATTAAAGTACACAAATACAAATTACAGAGTAGCATAAACTCTCACAAACACTCACAAATACAGAAATATAAACCAACGAAAGAAACAAAGAGACATAGCAGGAGAGTGATGAGTTTGTAAACAACTCTCCCTCACAAACATCTCTTTGGGTGGGAACTCTACATTTTGTTCCACACATTTCTACGCACAACACACATATATATATATAAGTTGTAAACCAATTACAAACAAGCAAGTGTTCTTCTAGTGTATTCTTCTTCTTTCCAGCTCTACTCTTTGACTCCTCTTTCTAGAGTCTTCTTCTTCTTTGGCATGAGTTGGTGTTGACTGCCAACATAGACTCGTCAGAAGTTTTGGTTCTGTTCTCAAAATCACATTTAATTGCTGTAAAAAATGGGCAGATCAAACGGGAAGGAGGTTGCTGGATTGGACTAAGCGACTACACATCATTAATGGGATTTCCAGGGGACTTCTCTATCTTCACCAAGACTCCAGGCTCAGAATCATCCATAGAGACCTCAAACTTAGCAACATCTTGCTAGATGAGTACATGAATCCTAAAATCTCAGATTTCGGCCTGGCTAGAAGTTTCAGGCGTAATGAAACTGCCGCGAATACAAGGAGAGTTGTTGGAACATAGTATGAATCCTACTCTTCGTTTTTCCATCTTATAGTAAGAACATTTATTTTTATTATTCAGAAAGAAAAATTATTAGGTAACTTCAAACTCACATTCTGCAAAAAAATGATATTGTGCAGTGGGTATATGTCACCAGAGTACGCGATTGATGGGCTGTTCTCAATGAAATCAGATGTGTTTAGCTTTGGCGTTTCAGTGCTAGAGATAGTGAGTGGGAAGAGGAACAGGGGATTTTCTCATGAAGATCACCAACTCAACCTTGTTGGACATGTAAAGTTTTGCTCTACTAATGAATCTATACACCTCTGCTAACGATTCTATATGCTTTTCTTCTGACGGTTATGATTTAGTCTAAATTCAACATCATGAAAAATCATTGATTAAACAGCATTTCGACCAAAAATCACTTTCCATTTTTCTTGGAACAAATATCATCAACATCTTGGATTTTTTTCAGGCATGGAAGCTGTACAAAGAAGGTAGGTCTATGGAGCTTATTGATGCATCGGTAGAGGAATCTTGCAATTGTCCTGAATTGTTGAGATCAATTCAAGTAGGTCTGTTGTGTGTGCAACATTCTCCAGCAGACAGACCAACCATGTTATCGGTGGTTCTGATGCTTAGCGGCACTGATGTGCCATTGCCTGAGCCTAAAGAACCTGGCTTTTTTACGGAGAGAAATTTGGTTGATGTTAGGTCTTCTTTTATCAAGCCAGAATCCTGTTCTGTCAATGAAGTTACAGTCACAATGGTTGCTGGTAGATAAAATCCAGATAAGCAACCAAATTTTGAAACCTTTGTCATATTGTTGTTTAATTAACTGTAAATATTAATTGTATTTTAAATTATATTTATCCTTTTATTAAATATATAATAATTCATTTTTATTTTTATTTTTATAAAAAATAATTTTGGAGATAAAAATTATAGATTTAGTTACATAATAATGAATCAATAGTAGGGAGGATTGTTGTTCATTGAAAATTTATTTACTTTAAGCTCTTTTATTTCTATTTTTTATATTTTGTAACTGTCCAATAGGTATTAATTAAATTTATTAACAATAATTAATATACTTTTGGTTCTCCTTCAATCAACCATTTATTGTTTCTGAATTTTGTTTACTTAAAGGACAATAAATTGGAGTCTTTATTATTGGTGATACTCTTTCAATAAATCAAGATTACATGAATGACATATTCCTAAATTTGAGAGAGAGTAAGATATAGAATTGGTACAAACGAAGCAAACTCAGTTTTTTTTTAAACTTCGTGTCTAGACTTAAAACGACATATAATTGGATCTGGAGGGAGTAGATGAGATCATTATGTAGGGGTGTTCATGGGCCAATTTGGTTTGATTTTAGAGCTAGAACAGGACCGAACCGGAAATTTTCGGTTCTGATGGTACTAGAACCGAACCGAATCGAACTAAAAAATTTCAGTTCGGTTCAGTTCAAATTTTTCTGAATCGGACCGGGTCAGTTTCGATTCTGACCCTTTTTTTAATTTTTTTAAATTTTCTGTATTTTCATTCATCTTGAAAAAAAACAACTACATAATGAAAAAAAAAACACTATTATTTAACACATAAAATTTTAAAAAGTTGATGAAATAAATATTTAACGAGATTCCGCATTGTAGTTGTTCTGAAAAATCTGAAAAAAACATATAGTAATGAGCAAACTATATAACATCAAATTGACAAATTCATTCCTTATAAGCCAAGATTATAAGGATCATATACTTATACTTTGATTTTTTGCAAAAATTACATCGTACCTTTATCTCATTATTACGAGTCGTATATTTTGAGACATGATCCCAAAAGAATGACTTTTCTTTTCTTTTCTTTTCCTCGGTTTCTTGTGGCTCTTGGCTGCCTTGCACTCTGTCTGCTCCCACAATTGATTGCGGCGGTATATCGATGAAGTTCGAGTCTCTACTTGTACTTGTGCTTGTGCACTTCCACTTCCAATGAAAGGAGACCCGGACACCAACTTCATTGTCTATACAAAAAATAAAAGAAATAGGGCGATAGTTAGAAAAGAAGTAAATCGTAGCATACCAGAACTAACAAATTAATTAAAATAAACAGACCTAACAAATTAATTAAAATAACGGAGAACTGAAACAATTAAACAACCAATCCTTACATTAGTGGTTTTGTTATTGTGGTGGCGAGTGGCGAGCCGAGAGGAGAGGAGAGGAGGTAGCTGCGACTGCAAGAGAGAGGTAGGCCATAAGCGATGTCGCGACGAGAGTGGAGAGGAGGTACTGCGATTGCGAGAGAGAGGTAGGCCGTAGACGACGTCGCGGCGAGAGAGGAGAGGAAGTAGCTAGCTATGACTACTGCGAGGGAGAGGAGGTAGTATTGTTTAACGAGAGTGACGGTTGTTGCCTATTGCTCACAATCTGATACCAATAATAATTAGATTGCAATTTTGGTTAAATATTTACATTTTATTATTTTAGTAAAAAAATTATCATACTAAAATACTATAGTTAATTATTTAAAATTAAATCATTTAAATTTTGAAACTCTAAATGTAATACTATAGTTAATTACTTATACTATAGAAAAAAAATTATCATTGAATAATACTATAGTTAATTACTAATACTTATACTATAGAAAAAAATTTATCATTGAACAATAATATAGTTAATTACTTAAGATTAAATCATTTACATTTAGAGTTTCAAAATTATCATTGAACAATACTATAGTTAATTACTTATAATATACTATAGAAAATTATCATTGAACAATAATATAGTTAATTACTTAAGATTAAATTATTTATATTTAGAGCTTCAAAATAATCATTGAACAATACTATAATTAATTACTATACTATAGAAAAAAACAAACTCCTAATGAATAGTTCTTATATAACTTTCTTGATAATTTTTTTATTTAAAATAATGAATAAAAGAATTTTTTTTACATAATTTATTTCTTAATAAAACTTTCTATTTAAAATTTTAAATAAACTCTTCTAATTAATTTTAAAATAAAATAAAAAGGAAAAAGAAGGTCTTTTACTTAAGTTTAAAAGAAAAAAAAAGATTAAAATTTTTTATTTCTTATAGTTCTTACTACGGAGAAAATATTTTTTTCTCATAATAGTTCTTATATAACTTCCTTAAATATTTTTTCCTCATAATAATTCTCATATAACTTTCTTAATAAAATTTTATATTTAAAATAACAAATAAAAGAAAAAAAATAAGGACTTTTAATTAAGTTTAAAAAGAAAAAAATGAGGAATTTTAATTAAGTTTAGAAAAAATAAAAGAAAGTGGGAGTGAAGGGGATTTGAACCTCGCTCCTTCAAAATGAATAGTGATGAGTTAAACATTAAACCAAATGAAAATTTTAATATCATAGTGCATATATATAAATATATATGTGTGAACCAGTTTTTTTGTTTTTTGGTTCAATTTACGAATTTGAGATTTGGAGAACCGGAACTATTCAGTTCGGTCCGATTCGATCCAAAAAAATGAATCGAACCGAGCCAAACCACCAGTTCCGGATCGGTCTGGTTTTTTAACACCCCTATCATTATGGCTTAGAAATATAATTATATACGTTTTAAATGCCAAAATTCACTTTATTCCTTCCTTTTGTCATTTTAAAATTCTATTTCGATTCACACTCTTAAATTGTATTAATTTTGTAAATAAATAAAAGCTAATAGAAATTTAGACATTATTTTTTCAAATTTCCTATTAAAAATATTTAAATTATTGTGTAAATATTTAGTTTAATCATTTTTACTAAAGTTTGAGTTCTACCAATTTCGACTCGAATCGAACCCAAAACATGTAAACCCATTCTATAACCTGGCGGGATATGCCTGGTTACATGGCTTGTACTAAACATGCAAATACTTTCAGGGAAAAAACAAAGAGAGTGTCGAGTTCTTCCATAGAATCGGTCTAAGCAAGCAATGTAATACGGTAGGTTTTTTCTTTTTGTTTTGTGTGTGTGGAGGAAATGGCACTTCAACTAGTCTTCCATGAGGACCATGACTGGGATGAGAATTAAAAGCAACCAACCACTAACAATGGTTTTTCCATGGACAACAAGTCAAAGTATCGGAGATGAGATTCAAAAGATTAGTCTAAATTTTGATAGATATTGACTCTTGAGTCTTAAATCTGAAAATTTCTAACTAGCACAATGTGAAAAGACTCAGCACCACCTTATCAAAAAGACCGGCATCATGTCAAAAACGTTTTCTACTCATTAGGGTTTCAAAGTCTTTAATATGTTTGCAGAAAGAATCAAGATCGGAAAAACGCAAAACACCTATCTTCTTGAATCCACAACCTCCACCCCCATAATTAAACACTAGTTGCCAGCTGATTGATTCTATGTTGAATTGAATATTGCAGAAATTCTTGACTATGAGGAGCCTTACGACCACATTTCTTTTCCTATTCTGTTCATCATCGGTTCTTATAATTACATCCAGAGGAGCAGACACCATAGCAGCATACCAATCAATCAAAGATGGAGAGACCCTAATATCAAGTGATGAAACCTATGAAATGGGTTTTTTCAGCATTCAAAATTCCAGTAGTCTTCGCTACTTTGGGATATGGTACTACAAGATACCTGTTGACAGAGTTGTGTGGGTTGCCAACAGAAATACCCCTATCAAGGATTCAACAGGATTTCTAAACCTTGATGAGATGGGTATTCTAACTCTCAATCACAACAACTCGGTCATTTGGTCTTCCAATACATCAAGACAAGCTAGCAATCCGGTCGCTCAGCTTTTGGATTCAGGAAATCTTATTGTCCGGAATCAGAAGGAAAGTCGCCCTGACCAGTTTCAGTGGCAGAGTTTCCATGGATCTGGCAATACATTTCTGCCAGGAATGAAGCTAGGAAGGACAGCTGATGGGTTTCTTACCTACAATGTGGCTTGGAAGAGCAACGATGACCCATCTGAAGGCGAATACATACTTGCACTAGGCCCCAGCGGCTTGGACTTCATCATCACAAGACATTCTGTCGTTACAGCTCGTATAGGACCATGGAATGACACTGGATTCAGTGGGCTGCCTCAAGTGAGACCAAACCCAATCCTCACCTACGACTTTGTCTATAACGATATCGAGAGGTACTACACTTACGAGCTGGTCAATGCCTCAGTCATTACGAACCTGGTTCTGAATCCGACTGGTGTTTTGGAGAGTAGGACATGGGATGACAGAACAAATGAATGGGTCATGTACTCTATTTTACCAGCAGACATTTGCGATACTTACATGTTATGTGGTGCTTTTAGTACTTGCACTATCGGCAACATTCCACTATGTGAGTGTTTGTTAGGATTCGTGTGGAGAGAACCATTCAATTGGGGCAGGGGAGACTGGTCAGATGGTTGTGTTCCTAGCACGCCTTTGGATTGCAAGAGTGATGCATTTGGAAGCTATAATAACATTAAATTGCCAGATATGAAGAACTTTTCGTGGAACCTGAGTATGACCCTAGAGGAATGCAGAACAAAATGCTTGAATGATTGTTTTTGCACAGCTTATGCCAATGCAGATATAAGAATAGGTGGATCTGGTTGTTTGCTTTGGTATGGTGACCTACTTGACATCAAGCAGTACAGAACTGATGGCCAAGATCTTTACATCAGGATGGCTGCTTCTGAAATAGGTTTGTTATTGTTTGAGTCTTTTTGTTCTCCCCCTATTTTTCTTTTCCTTGTCAATCACTGACCCTTTGCTTGCTTACAGCTGTTGAACGTCGAACGCGATCCAACTCCAACCGGAAGGAAAAAGTTGGCATCATTGTTGGAGTAGTATTATCAGCAACTCTATTCCTAGGCTTAGGTCTATGTCTATTTGTTTTGAAGAAGAAAAAGAGTAGATATGGTAGTTTTGGCAGAAAATTTCTCTGGTTCACATATTTCTCTCTAGCATAGTTAGTGCGTAGATAGAGAGGAAAGAATGCTCGCTCTTACTGATGTCGTCGTTACTTCTTCACAGTGCGGTGTACGAATTACCAGGATGAGGATATGGATCTACCACATTTTGAATTGTCTGCTCTAGCTGTCGCCACAAATAACTTTTCATTCAACAACATGATTGGAAAGGGTGGTTTTGGACCTGTCTACAAGGTAACGTACTTTAGATTTATGCTAAAATTCTTTTCTCCAGCTCTAAATTCGGCCTTCATGTTCAAAACTTTTGCAGGGTACATTAGAAGATGGGGTAGAAATTGCTGTGAAGAGGCTTTCTAGGGAATCCAAGCAAGGAGTTCAGGAATTTAAGAATGAAGTCAAATGCATTGCCAAACTTCAGCATTGGAACCTAGTCAAGCTTCTAGGATACTGCATTCAACTACAAGAAAATATTCTGATCTATGAGTACATGCCTAACAAAAGCCTAGACTATCACATCTTCGGTAACAAATTCTCTTTTCTAATTACCAAAATGTATTATTATTATTATTATTATTGCAAAAGTAACATAACTTATAGACTCGTCAGAAGTTTTGGTTCTGTTCTCAAAATCACATTTAATTGCTGTCAAAAATGGGCAGATCAAACGGGAAGGAGGTTGCTGGATTGGACTAAGCGACTACACATCATTAATGGGATTTCGAGGGGACTTCTCTATCTTCACCAAGACTCCAGGCTCAGAATCATCCATAGAGACCTCAAACTGAGCAACATCTTGCTAGATGAGGACATGAATCCTAAAATCTCAGATTTCGGCCTGGCTAGAAGTTTCGGGCGTAATGAAACTGCCGCGAATACAAGGAGAGTTGTTGGAACATAGTATGAATCCTTCTCTTCGTTTTTCCATCTTATAGTAAGAACCTTTTTTCTTATTATCCAGAAAGAAAAATTATTAGGTAACTTCATACTCACATTCTGCAAAAAAATGATATTGCGCAGTGGGTATATGTCACCAGAGTACGCGATTGATGGGCTGTTCTCAATGAAATCAGATGTGTTTAGCTTTGGCGTTTCAGTGCTAGAGATAGTGAGTGGGAAGAGGAACAGGGGATTTTCTCATGAAGATCACCAACTGAACCTTGTTGGACATGTAAGGTTTTACTATACTAATGAATCTATACACCTCTGCTAACGATTCTATATGCTTTTCTTCTGACTGTTATGATTTAGTCTAAATTCAACATCATGAAAAATCATTAATTAAACAGCATTTGGACCAAAAAATCACTTTCCATTTTCTTGGAACAAATATAATCAACAACAGAAGAATCATCCATAGAGACCTCAAACTGAGCAACATCTTGCTAGATGAGGACATGAATCCTAAAATCTCAGATTTCGGCCTGGCTAGAAGTTTCGGGCGTAATGAAACTGCCGCGAATACAAGGAGAGTTGTTGGAACATAGTATGAATCCTTCTCTTCGTTTTTCCATCTTATAGTAAGAACCTTTTTTCTTATTATCCAGAAAGAAAAATTATTAGGTAACTTCATACTCACATTCTGCAAAAAAATGATATTGTGCAGTGGGTATATGTCACCAGAGTACGCGATTGATGGGCTGTTCTCAATGAAATCAGATGTGTTTAGCTTTGGCGTTTCAGTGCTAGAGATAGTGAGTGGGAAGAGGAACAGGGGATTTTCTCATGAAGATCACCAACTGAACCTTGTTGGACATGTAAGGTTTTACTATACTAATGAATCTATACACCTCTGCTAACGATTCTATATGCTTTTCTTCTGACTGTTATGATTTAGTCTAAATTCAACATCATGAAAAATCATTAATTAAACAGCATTTGGACCAAAAAATCACTTTCCATTTTCTTGGAACAAATATAATCAACAACAGAAGAATCATCCATAGAGACCTCAAACTGAGCAACATCTTGCTAGATGAGGACATGAATCCTAAAATCTCAGATTTCGGCCTGGCTAGAAGTTTCGGGCGTAATGAAACTGCCGCGAATACAAGGAGAGTTGTTGGAACATAGTATGAATCCTTCTCTTCGTTTTTCCATCTTATAGTAAGAACCTTTTTTCTTATTATCCAGAAAGAAAAATTATTAGGTAACTTCATACTCACATTCTGCAAAAAAATGATATTGTGCAGTGGGTATATGTCACCAGAGTACGCGATTGATGGGCTGTTCTCAATGAAATCAGATGTGTTTAGCTTTGGCGTTTCAGTGCTAGAGATAGTGAGTGGGAAGAGGAACAGGGGATTTTCTCATGAAGATCACCAACTGAACCTTGTTGGACATGTAAGGTTTTACTATACTAATGAATCTATACACCTCTGCTAACGATTCTATATGCTTTTCTTCTGACTGTTATGATTTAGTCTAAATTCAACATCATGAAAAATCATTAATTAAACAGCATTTGGACCAAAAAATCACTTTCCATTTTCTTGGAACAAATATAATCAACAACATCTTGGATTTTTTTCAGGCATGGATGTTGTACAAAGAAGGTAGGTCTATGGAGCTTATTGATGCATCTGTAGAGGATCTTGCAATTGTCCTGAAGTGTTGAGATCAATTCAAGTAGGTCTGTTGTGTGTGCAACATTCTCCAGCTGACAGACCAACCATGTCATCGGTGGTTCTGATGCTTAGCGGCACTGATGGGCCATTGCCTGAGGCTAGAGAACCGGGTTTTTTTACGGGGAGAAATTTGGTTGATGTTAGGTCTTCTTTTATCAAGCGAGAATCCTGTTCTGTCAATGAAGTTACAGTCACAATGGTTGATGGTAGATAAAATCCAGATAAGCTACCAATTTTTGAAACCTTTGTCATATTGTTGTTTAATTAACTGTACAGTGTAATCAGCCCATGTAAGAAAGGTAAATTTCACATTGTATTTGTGTTAGAGACATTTTTAGACTCTTAACATGTCATCTGTTATTCTAATGTTGTCTAGTGAAGGTTTTTTCACGGGAAGGGATCCGGCTGGAACGAGTTCAGCATCAAGCCAGAACCAACCATGCTGCACCAATGAATGCACATACTCACTAATGGTGGCAAGATAGAACCTTTCTTTGATTTTGATTATGTTGATTGTCTATATTTTGATTCCAAGAGACTTCCCTTATCTTAAAACGCCATTTGTGTTTGGAAGTTTGGAACACTACATAAATAGATCAAGCCTACTCCTAACCAAAACCTTCTAAGGTGCTCTACCTAACTGAGCTACAGCGGGAATAAAAAATTCGTTAATTTGAAGATCATCAAAGTTTCAAAACAAACAGATGCAAGTTTTTACATCAGCAGTAAAAATTAAGTAAAGAAAATGAAATAAATAAGATTATAGATTCAGGTCCATTACCTCATTTTTTGTTTTGCATCAACAAATTCTGGCTATGGGTTTCTCCCCCCTCCTTATTGAACACTCTTTAGCTGTTAATGGAGAGTTCAATAATTTATGGAGGCATTAAGAAAAATATAACATATGGGAGGTTGAGAGTTAATTACCAGCATGCTTGTGGAACTAGGCACCGCACAATTCCAGTACACCATTGCCATTGAATATCGGGTCGACATGAATAAAGTAGCATGATCAGCATGTGTTCGACGAAGATCCTGAACGAAGAATATCGGTTCAAACTTCAAAACTCAAACACGTTGTGTTTTTAACCACCACACCACCACTAAGGCACTAGCCGGTAAAACATGAATAGTAAATTGTTTCATCAAATAAAAAAAAAAAAAAATCAGAAAAATTGAATATTATGAGTAAATTTAGGGATGGCAATGGGGCGGGTATGGAGCGGGTAAGCACTATCCATACCCGCACCCGTAAATTTGCGGGTAATCCATACCCGCACCCGCATCCATATGGAGCGGGTAAAAGAGGAGTAGTTTTACCCGCGGGTTATCCGCGGGTACCCACGGGTACCCGCAAATTTAATTAAAAAAAACAAAATCCAACATAGTCCATAATATTCTTACAAAAAAACATTTCATACGAAAATACAAATTAATAAAAAAAAGCAACTCCCATTTGCAGTATCCTTGCTGAAAAGTCTTCTCCCATTTAGTCATCAACTGTAGAAGTTACATGGTAAAAAAAACACTTAACATAAATTTGAAAGAATTGTCAAGCAAGTAGCAATGTCCTTTAGAGCTCTAAATAGGAAAAAACTATAAACCGCAACACATAAGTTGGATATATAGCCTTAACAAACAAATCCAAATGAAGAAAAGCATGGCAATCCGAGTCAGAAAGAACAAAGATAGAAAGACTACTCAACATGTATATTATTATTATTATTATTATTATTATTATTATTATTATTATTAATTATCAACATGCCTTTAATCTGTAACTTCTAAATACCATACCTTAATTTGCAGTGCGAGGAAAGAGAGGAGATTGATTGGATCCACCGGAAAGAGAGACAATCGCAAGGAGAGGAAGGACAGGAGATTGGATCCGCCGTTGGTGATTGAGGTAGAGAGGTTACAGAGAGTGTTTTTCTATTTGTGTTGTGACTGACGGCTGCTGGGTGAGGAAATGAGGAAAGAAAAAAGAGGGCAGATTTTTTAGGGTTTGGATATATATATATTGGGCCATGCGGATATTATTGCGGGTATCCATACCCGCACTTTGCGGGTATTTCGTGCGGGTATTTCGTGCGGGTATTGGAGCGGGTAAGCACTATCCATATCCATATCCATACCCGCATTTTGCGGATGCGGGTATATCCATACCCGCAAAATACCCACAATATGCGGGTAATATCCACCCACAATTGCGGGTATTGGGCGGGTATCCATACCCGCGGGCAAAATTGCCATCCCTAAGTAAATTCACTTTAAATCATTTTTTATTATTTAAAAAATTTATCTCAGAAGGGAATTGTACTTTTTTCCTTCATTTACAAAAAAGTAATCAAAATCCAAATATTATTTATCTAAATTTGCTATTACAATTTACAACATTAAAATTATAAAAAAAATTATATATAATTTAACTTTAAAAATAAATACTGTATTAATTTTTCATAACTGGTATCACGAGATGAGTATTTTACGCAATTTTCGTACAAGATGCGTGATACTGGGTTAAGAATTTAGAGGCAACACCAATAACAATAGTTAAATGGAAGTCAATTTGTCAAAAGTACTAGTAGAAGGTTGTCAAGTCTTTTTGGTGGGTCTTATCTTAATACTTCTAGGCTTCTACCGTTTACCAAGACTGAGTGTCTGCCTACACAAAAAGGAAAAAGCATAAAAAAATATGATCTTTTTTTACAATTTTAAAAATATAACTGAAAAAATTATATAACCCACCAAAAATACACAATCATACATTTTTTATCCATTTAACAACATTATTATCTTACTAACATTAGAATATTTTGTGTGCAATAAAAATGGACACAATACTAATATATTCATATATAAACATCAATTTTTTTTAAAAAATAATTATTATAAAAGCCTAGAAATCTCCTCATAAAGAGAACTAGCAAATCATGTCTCGTGTTGCGGGAGTGAGTTAACAATTAAAATTATTAGCAGTTTTGAAGAAAAAAAATTAGAAGGAGTAATTTTGTGTGCTTTAAACCAAATTTACAAACTCACCAAAAAAATAAAATTCCATAAATATATGGGTTCAATTAATTTTTTTATGAACACGGTCACTAAATTAATAATTTAAGAATTTCATCGAAAATATTTACGAATATGGGAACTAAATTAATTAGTTAGAGGTTTAATTGAAAAATAAAATAAAAAATATGAAATTTCACAAATGTATGGGTTCAATTGAATTTGTTACGAATACATAGACTAAATTATTCATTTTAAGACTTGGTTAGAATTTTTTATAAATACAGGGATTAAATTAATTAGGTAAAGATATATTTGAAAAAAAAATTACTTGGAACTTTTTTTTTGGAAAAAAAAGGCTAGTGACGTCAGCTATTTTGGTGTGAGACTGTTTTCAACCGTATTACACCCGTTTCACTTTAGAAGTTACTCCCTCCGGTCTCCATAAAATGTCGTTTTAGCTTTTGCTTTTACTGTTTCGGTACGTATCTTAAAACGGCCGGCAGACGACCTATTTGAGACAATTTTGCCCCTAATTTTTTCTGGGAAGTACGTTAAGGATTAATGTACGTTCACAAAAAATTTCGGATTTTTTTAGGGTCAAATAGTGCCTCATCCGACCTCCTCGATATGCGTTCTCTACTGAATATTAGGATGCGAAGAAGACATTTTATGGAGACCAGAGGGAGTATTAGAATGTGCATTAACTAATTATCCTATAAATATTCTAAATTAGTGAACCAAACTAAGCGTGTGTGTATATATATATATCATTTAAATTAGCATCAATATGTAGTTCATTAATTATAAATTGATAGATAAAAAATTAATAAATATTTAAATTCAAATTTAGGTTCGAATCTCACTATCTTATAGTAATAAAATAATACTCCCTCCATTTTTTTATACTTGACGTTTTAGCCCAAAAACGTTATTATTTTTAATTGACGCCCTTTGGCAATTGTGCCCACTTGGTGTTCTGACAAAAATGCCCTCAAACGACCCGTCGTTTTCATGCTAAGCTACGCGTCATACAAGGCAAAAAAGGGAAACGAAAAACTTAAAGGACCACATTTGAAATTTGGCGGGAGACATTGATCAGAAAGTGTCAGAAAAAGTTGCAACAATTTGGCCCTCTTATCTTTCCTCCTCCGATTTCAAACCTTAAATAAAACAAGTTTGGACAACATGATCACGAAGGTGACCACATATTCTTACCGGAAATGACAAGAGGAGCAGAACGCAGGTGGTGGCGGCCGGACGCGCCGGCGCGTGGCCGGAGCGGCTACGGCTTCGGCCGTAATTGGCGGCGCGTGGAGAGTTCGAATGGCGCCGTTCCACTTGCTCTCGACTTGAGACGTCCTTCCGCTCCTTTCTGTGCCGACGGTGAGCATGGGAAACAATGCTAGGGGGAGTATTTTTCCGGACAGAGGGAGAAAGAAAGAAAGGAGAGAAAGAAAGAAAGAAAAGAGAGAAAAAAGGAAAAGGAACATACGAGCGGCCGACACGTAGCAAACACCCTTAATATTCGTGATTGTATACCCGACGTCAAATAAAAAAATACAGAGGGAGTAGTAATAATCAGCATGTAAGATTTATCAATCCCTGGTCATCGACGGCGCCGTCTCTTTCCTGCCCAGTACGACATTTGTAATAATCTGCCGACTTATTTCTCTTTCCACTTGAATTAATAATCCATCAGAGAACAATTTAAATTAATCAAAAATACAAAATTACAGAGTTCTCTAATTTTAGTCAAACTTCAACTTCAAGACCAGATATGAGCGTGGAATTTTAGAAGGCTATTTTTGATCCCATAAAGAAAAAAGAAAAAAGAAAATTCCATCTAATTGTTGGTCCACACGCTTGAAATGTTTACCACTCTGATTTGATTGCAAAGAAACTCAACCAGCAACATAACATGTCAAAGTCTTAATATACACTGCAAAATTAGATTGTTAGCAGAAAGATTCAAGATGGGAAAGAAAATACCCATCTTCTTCAGTTCACCACAACCCCCATCACCATCATTAAACCCAGCCTAAAATTACCAAAAATGACAAGATCAGTTCTTGGCAACTGATTGATTCAGTCTTCAATTACTCATTTTACTGCCAATTCCAAAGTTTGAATCATTCTTTTGAATTGAATGCAGAAAATCTTGACAATGAGAAGCCTTACCACATTTATTTCCTTGTTTTGTTCCTTATCAGTTCTTGTAATTACATCCAGAGGAGCAGACACCATTACAGCAAACCAAACAATCAAAGATGGAGACACCCTAATATCAATTGATGAAACCTATGAAATGGGGTTTTTCAGCATTCAAAATTCCAGTAGTCTTCGCTACTTTGGGATATGGTACTACAAGATACCTAGAGACAGAGTTGTGTGGGTTGCCAACAGAAATACACCAATCAGGGATTCAACAGGATTTCTAAATCTTGATGAGATGGGTATTCTAACTCTCAATCACAACAACTCTGTCATTTGGTCTTCCAATATATCTAGACAAGCCAGCAATCCGGTCGCTCAGCTTTTGGATTCAGGAAATCTTATTGTCCGGAATCAGAACGAAAATCGCCGTGACCTGTTCCTATGGGAAAGTTTTCATGAACCTGGCAATACATTCCTGCCAGGAATGAAGATAGGAAGATCAGCTGATGGGTTTTTCACTTACAATTTGGCTTGGAAGAGCATTGACGACCCAACTGAAGGCGACTACATACTTGAATTAGGCCCCAGCGGTTTAGAACTTGAGATTACAAAAAATTCTACTGTTACAGCTCGGTCAGGAGCGTGGAATGGAATTGGGTTTAGTGGGGTGCCTCATTTGAGACCAAACCCACTTTTCACCTACGGTTTTGTCTATAACGATACCGAGATGTACTACACTTATGAGCTGATCAATGCCTCGGTTATCACAAAATTGGTATTGAATCCGAATGGTGTTTGGGAGAGGAGGACATGGGTTGACAGAACAAATGAATGGGTCATTTACTCTACTTCACCAGCAGACATTTGTGATACTTATAAGTTTTGTGGTGCTTATGGTACTTGCACTGTCGGCAACCTTCCAGTATGTGGGTGTTTGAGTGGATTTGTGACGAGAAACCAATTCAATTGGGACAGGGCAGACTGGTCAGATGGTTGTGTTCGTAGGACTGCTTTAAATTGCAAGAGTGATGGATTTGTAAGATATTCTAACATTAAATTGCCGGATATGAAGAACTTTTCGAGGAATGCGAGTATGACCCTAGAGGAATGCAGAACAAAATGCTTGAATGATTGTTTTTGCACAGCTTATGCCAATGCAGATATAAGAAGAGGTGGGTCTGGATGTTTGCTTTGGTATGGTGACCTACTTGACATCAAGCAGTACAGAACTGATGGCCAAGATCTTTACATCAGGATGGCTGCTTCTGAAATAGGTTTGTTATTGTTTGAGTCTTTTTGTTCTCCCCCTATTTTTCTTTTCCTTGTCTATCACTGATCCTTTTCTTGCTTACAGCTGTTGAACGTCGAATGCGATCCAACTCCAACTGGAAGGAAAAAGTTGGCATAATAGTTGGAGTAGTACTATCAGCAACTCTTCTCCTAACCTTAGGTCTATGTCTGTTTATTTGGAAGAAGAAGAAGAGCAGATATGGTAGTGTTGAAGCACCAAGTAAGTCACTTTTCTGC
This sequence comes from Viola odorata, assembly GCA_963691705.1. NCBI lineage: Eukaryota > Viridiplantae > Streptophyta > Magnoliopsida > Malpighiales > Violaceae > Viola > Viola odorata. The sequence continues at coordinate 48,863,589 of OY829546.1, read as the reverse complement.
AGAATTTGCTTCTCCTGTTCTGTTTCAGCAAATTTAGCAGGATGACTCTGTTTATTTAGAAAATATAAGGTTTTGCTTCTTGTTACTTCTTTCTCAGGGGAAACGGAAAACATTGCACATGAGCGGTCTATGAGTTACCAGGATGAAGATATGGATCTACCACATTACGAATTGTCTGCCCTCGCTGTTGCGACAGATAACTTCTCATTCAGCAACATGATTGGAGAAGGTGGCTATGGACCTGTCTACAAGGTAACATAAAACTAGTGCTGTCTTTGGTCACTTTTGTAATTGTTCTCAGTAGTGGCATTTCTTCCTCTAAACTTGGTCTATTGTTCAAAAATTTGCAGGGTACTCTAGAAGATGGACTAGAAATTGCTGTGAAGAGGCTTTCCAGGGAATCCAAGCAAGGCGTGTATGAATTCAAGAATGAAGTCAAATGCATCGCGAAACTTCAGCATCGGAACCTAGTCAAGCTTCTAGGATACTGCATTCAAATGGAAGAAAATATTCTGATCTATGAGTACATGCCTAACAAAAGCCTAGACTATTACATTTGTGGTAATCAGATATTCTCTTTCCTAACCACATTCGTATTACAAGTTTTGTTTATGTTCTCAAATCATATTAAATTGCTCTAAAAAATGTGGTCTAACTACGCGAATATAATGACCAGATAACACGCGAAGGACATTACTGGATTGGAATATGAGACTCCACATTATTAATGGGATTTCCAGGGGACTTCTCTATCTTCACCAAGACTCTAGGCTCAGAATCATTCATAGAGACCTCAAACTGAGCAACATCTTGCTGGATAAGGACATGAATCCAAAAATCTCAGATTTCGGCCTGGCTAGGAGTTTTGGGGGGAATGAAACTGCAGCGAATACAAAGAGAGTTGTTGGAACATAGTATGAATCCTTCTCTTCTTGTTTTTTCCCCTTCACATAATTGTTAGATAATTTCATACTCACATTTTGGAAAACTAATGATATTATGCAGTGGGTACATGTCACCCGAGTACGCCATTGATGGGTTATTCTCAATAAAATCAGATGTATTTAGCTTTGGTGTTTTGCTAATTGAGATTGTGAGTGGGAAGAGAAACAGGGGATTTTCTCATGAAGGCCACCAACTTAACCTTATTGGACATGTAAGGCTTTACCATATGTTTCTCGGGTTCTGTTTCTTGAAAAACAAGTATATCATTTAACAACTTTGATTTCAACCATTTTTCAGGCATGGAAGCTGTACAAAGAAGGCAGGTCTATCGAGCTTATTGATGCATCGATCGAGGAATCTTGCAATTTTCCTGAAGTGTTAAGATCGATTCAAGTAGGTCTATTGTGTGTGCAACATTCTCCAGATGACAGACCAACAATGGCATCAGTGGTTCTGATGCTGAGTGGTGATGGAGGATTGCCCGAGCCTAAAGAACCAGGCTTTTTTACTGAAAGAAAATTGGTCGATACGAGTTCTTCGTCTGGCAAGCCTGATTCATGTTCTGTCAATGAAGTTACAGTCACATTGATTGATGCTAGATGAAGTCACAATTTAGAAAACATTTTGAAACCTTGTAATTTTGGTGGGTATGCAGAGAGTATAAACTATGTCCATGTAACAAAAGTGCATTTCACTTGATTAGATCTTCAAATCCTTTCTTCTTCTGTTTGGGGATTCTGAGTTGGTTTGGCTTCTTCATGTCATCTGGAAACATAAATTTCTTTGCTACTTGTTCTGCATCAACACTTTCCAACTTCAATTCCATGTAAAAAGACACAGAACTTTAAGTTTATTTCATCTACCTGTGCAAACATGATATTTATAACTATTCAAGCCTAGAAACCTCAATATATCATTAGCGAAAAATGACCTAATGGAGAATGAAGCATGACCGGAATGCCATAACCGATTGCTGTTGTAGGAAGAAGTAGCAGTTGACTCGAGTTGTCCATCTGTAATGTCCATAATAAATCCACAGAGAGCTACTTCATCTCAATTACGACAATCTTAAGCTATATTTTAGCTTCTTACACAACCCCAACAAAATTGTATAACTATTGTCATGAGTACACTACAAAACCCTCCCCTACAACACACATCACATTACAATCTTTCAACATAAATTTTATTTTATGGGCGGGAGTGAACAAACTTCCTACACTTAATTCCTATTAAATACCTATTAAATACAACATGAGGACAACATGAGAAAATGCGGACTAAAAATGCCAAAAATATGTTCCATTACATATATTTGTCAAACAGCACTTGCTGAATTGTACAAAGCTCTCAAGTCTCAACGGTTGGGGTTTAAATCATTTTTTACTAGGGTGTTAAAACGGGTCAAACGGTCAATCAGTATAAAAGCTGACTCTTTAAATAAAAGGATCAATCCAACCCGACCCGTCAATTAGGAGCGTTAACCTGGATCAACCCGTTTGACCCATTTAATCAAAATGGTGTCATTTTGATCTTATATAAAAAACTATTTTTTTTCTTAAAAAATATAATATAATAATAGAAATGCAGAAAGAAAAAATAAAAAAGTCATAAAATTAAAAAAAAATCAGAAAACATATAATAAAAGAGTAAAATCAGAAAACATATAATAAAAATCAGTAAACATCACCCATAAAAATTAAAAAAAAAACATAAAATTCAAAGAATTATAAAAAGAAGCAGAAATTATAAAATACAGATTTGTAATGTTTTTATTATATTTTGCTGATTTTTAAAAAAAAAATTAAGTTTGTTATATATTTTTGGTTTTATAATTTTTTGATTTTTAGTATTTTAAATATATTTTTGATTTATTTATTTTTAATATATTGTTTCTAATTTTTATAATTTATTTGAACTAGTTAAATTTTTTAGAATTTTCTGAATTTTCTTACACTTTTTTATATTTTTCCTGTATTTTCATTGTTTTATTATAAGTTTATTGAATTTTAATATTTTTTTATGATTTTTTTAAATATTATTAATATTAACGGGACCGAACCATATACCTTTTGGGTTACTAGTTAATTCGGCAATTCGGTTTAGTTCAATCCAGTTATGGTAACACTAAATCATACTCCCTCCGTCCTTAAATATATATCGTTTTAGTTTTTTTTTCTGTCCCAAAATAAATAACTTTCTCGTCTTCCAATATATTTTATATGGTGAAATTATCATTTTACCCTTCGTCTTCTTTTTCTTACTTTTCTGAATTTTGTTCTCAAATAAAAAAAAATGATATTTATTAAGTGGAAAATAATAGGGATATAATAGTCATAAGAAGTGAAAAATACCTCGGTTTCTGAGAACCAATAATTGCCTTAAGAATTGTGCCAACACTCAAAATGTCATTTATTCAAAAACGGAGGGAGTATTATTAATTATTATTACTGACTGAACTCATGACCTACGTCATAAACGAATCAAAGATACCAATAGGCAATAGGGTGTCGAACTCGGATTTAAATCTCATCCTTAAAAAAAATAACTGACGGGTCGACCTATTTTTTACGGGTTGGTCTCTACTTATTTAATTGGTGGGTCAAAATTGTGACCTAAATTTCATGAGTCAAGTACGGATTGACCTGACGGATCGAACTCATTTTGACACCTTTAATAAATCCATTGGTGACGGCAAAAGATGAAAAAGAAATTGTAATGCAAGATTTTGCTTGATTTAATTTCCCGTGTCAGTCATGGATTAATTTGTTAATTAGCTGGATGATATTCCTTTTTTTGTACTAAATTAGTTAGCTGACTATTCCTTTAATTATGTAATCTTAATTAATTAAATGCCTGTATTATGGTTAATTAATCATCTTAAAAAATTGTTAAACACGATCCCTATTGAAGACGAGATGGATGGGCAAGCCGAAGTTTATGTGAGGTCATCAATGAATACCTATAAATGATTAATTACTATTTTTGATGTATTATTAATTCAGAAAAGTAAGAAAAGGAAAATAAAAGTCTTCCAAGTTTTTCTTTTTATTCAAACAGCAGATCTAAGCAGGTTGTTAAATAAATAAATAAAATTAGCGTGATTATAACGACACTAATGTAACATTTTATTTTATAAATAATAAAGATAGTGTTTCTTGACTGCTTCTGTCCAATTGTACTTTTATATGCACTGTACAGGTAGGTAGATAAGGGTGTCAAAACAGGTTGATTCGATCCGACCCGACCCATTTATAGTAAATCGTTTTAAAAACTGGTCAAAATAGACCTGACTCACATTTGATCCGTTAGTTGACGAGTCGACCTGATCCGACCCATTAAGCAAAAACGACGCCGTTTTAGTTAACGACATCGTTTTGGTAACGAAGCCGTTTTTGTCTAATTAACCAAAACGACGCCGTTTTGATCTTTATTGAGGAAACAAATTATAGGGTCAAACGGGTCAGCATGACCCGCTTACGACCCGTTCAAATTCTGACCGATTTTTTTTTTTTTTTTTTTTTGCTTTTAGTTTTTAAGTGTTGATCCATCTCTAATGTCAATTTTTTTACGAAAAATTTTAAAATAAATATTTTATAAAAATAAGCTATTGTTGATGTGATTCTTCGGCTAATAAGTTTCATATTATATATTTTACGCATTTAAATCTCTAAATAAATACAACATTGAAATAAACTGATTTAAAAATGAAATTCTTACATAAATAAGTTTCATAACATAAATTTTACAACACATTTATCTAACAAAACTCAAATTTTCAGTGTTATTGATGCCAAGAGAAATAATATCTTCAGTGAGCAACCTCTATAATAAAAACAAATTAAAAAATATTAAACAAATTATATATGTACTCAATTTAAAATCTATAGATTAAAATGATATTACATTGTGTCTCATACAACCAATCTTTTGTACAAATCAAAGCTTCTACTATTTTCGATTTGAGTGCGCTCTTATATTGATCAAGCACTCTACCACCGACACTAAAAGCACTTTCGGAAACAACTGTAGAAAGCGGTATACTTAGAACATCACGAGCCATTGCGGTAACTTCAGGAAATCGACATTCATTAGTTTTTCAATATGCCATGATGTTTAAATTTTGTCGTATATCTAACCTTGCCTCCTCCAAATATTGTTCAAGCTGTGTATTTTGGAGAGAAGCTTCTTGCATATCTAATGTGATTGACATTACTCTTTTATCTATCTTCTAATTCCTTAATAATGTCATTATATTGGAACACAAAAAGACACCTTTATGAGGAGGCAAGAAGCAAAAATTCAGAATTCTTTTCTGGAGGTGCCAATTTTTATCAATAAAGTGTGCTGTCAAACATATATAGTCATCTGTTGTCAACGAAGACCAGCAATCGGAAGTCAAACTAATTCTACCAGGTGTTTCATCTATCATGATTTGTATCTTATCCTTTTCCTTATTGTACACCTTAAGACAATCGGAATTGCATATATTCTACTCACTACATGCAAATCTTTACACAAGTAAAGCAACAAATCTCTAATTCTCACCCATTCAACGAGCCGAAAATGGAGATTATGCATAATCACAGTTGCTGCAACTAACTCTCTAAATTTATCATGATCAAAATTATCATTGTGCGTAGAAGTAGTACCTTGACTTGCATCCCTATGACACCTTTCCATGTGCCGTTTCATGTTTTTAGTGCCATGTCTACCTCCACAAATGTATTCAATACTGCATTTTTTACATTTGTCCCTTCTCTTCTTATCTTTACCATGTGGCACGTGCTCAAAATATTGTCATACAATTGAGGTGAGTTTCCTCTTTTTTTGTACCTGAAACTTCAGACTCTGAGGTAGTTGCATTTAGCTGAACCATATCATCACTCTCATTTCCCGAAATTTCATCCATACTCGCAGTTAAACCACCACTTTGCTCAACTTCAAAAGAATTATCCATGTGCAAAAGTGTAAAAGAAAATTTGAAGTAATGATATGGTAGGAAATACATTATTTGCACATTTAATCAAACTTCTATTGAACAACAGTAGATCGCTAAATGGCAAAAGCAGCAATGCAATCGTCCAAACAGCTATACAATTACACTGTTTATGACAAAATTATGCAGAATAGTATTTATTCTAATAATGAATTGTTGTTCGGTACTTTAATCTCTCTGGATTAGTCAATCTAAATGAATAACTATTTCCTCCTAACCTAATTAGTAGTCAGTTAAATTAAGGACAGTTAATTACTATGTAATTAGATTATTTTTTAATGCATTAATGTATGCATGCAGACATCTTTTCTCCTAATGGCTGGAATTTATGTTTTGTTGGGGAGGATTATTGGAAATACAAGTGGTAATTAATGTTGACAGGCAATATTTATAAGTTTTCAGAAAAACAATTAAAAGTGATTATAAATAACTTAATGACTACTATAATGATTGTAACATCATCTAAATTAAAGACATGGTAAAGTTCATGAACTTTGATTTTTCTAGATGCATGAACATGAACTGTTCTTCAATGTGCGACTGTGTGTGCAACTTGGGACATGAGACCATGACCAATGGCACGCAAAGAGATTTTTTCGCATTTGGGGCCTCTAAGCATCAAAAGTGCAAGGAATCAATTTTAGTCATCATATATCTACAATTAATGACTACTATAATGACTGTAACATCATCCAAATTAACCAACAGTAGCTAATTACGAAAAATGATTAAGACATAAGTTTAAAATATACAATTAGCGACACATGAATTGTATAGAGAAATTTTCCTGTAAGAAAAAGAGTGTGGTAGAACATAATGACTTTGCTGGTTTAGTGTTGTCAATGGTAAATCAATCAGCAAATATTTCCCAAGCCAATAACTGATATGAATGCATAATTGGAGTGCTGGTTACACTGATCAATATCACAAGGCTAAAACATGGCAAATCATTTAGATATAGATTCTTGTTTTGCTAGACACCTGAAATCATTGGTCTACTTAATCGCTATGTTGTCCGTCGCACTTGCATTTGTTAGGCCATCACGACGCAAAGGATACATTCAGTATGTCAATACCTATGATTTGGTCAAAATTTTGAACGGCCATATTAAATAATACTCTAGTCAAGTCGGATTGTCAAACAAAAAAAAATTATATGTGGAGCTTACTGGTTATAGATGAGGGAATTTAAAATTTAAATTTTGATTACCTAGCACCGGGATAAACCCGATTGGAAAATATGAATTACAATACAATTTTTCGCTAACAAATTCCGAAAAAGCGCTGTCTTTATATATAAATCCATCATCTTGGTTTACAAATGACGAGATTTGGAACTGACTGATTCCATCTGCAGTATTTTCAATTCAAAACAGTGACTCAACTGTTTTCAATGAGTAGCCTTACCACATTTATTTTCTTGTTTTGTTCCTTATCTGTTCTTATAATTACATCCAGAGGAGCAGACACCATAGCAGCAAACCAAGCAATCAAAGATGGAGAGACCCTAATATCAAGTGATGAAACCTATGAAATGGGTTTTTTCAGCATTCGAAATTCCAGTAGTCTTCGCTACTTTGGGATATGGTACTACAAGATACCTATAGACAGAATTGTGTGGGTTGCAAACAGAAATACCCCAATCAGGGATTCAACAGGATTTCTAAATCTTGATAAGATGGGTATTCTAACTCTCAATCACAACAACTCTGTCATTTGGTCTTCCAATACATCAAGACAAGCCAGCAATCCGGTCGCTCAGCTTCTGGATTCAGGAAATCTTATTGTCCGGAATCAGAACGAAAATCGCCGTGACCTGTTCCTGTGGGAAAGTTTTCATGAACCTGGCAATACATTCCTGCCAGGAATGAAGATAGGAAGATCAGGTGATGGGTTTTTCACTTACAATTTGGCTTGGAAGAGTATTGACGACCCAACTGAAGGCTACTACATACTTGAATTAGGCCCCAGCGGTTTAGAAGTCGAGATTACAAAAAATTCTACTGTTATAGCTCGGTCAGCAGCGTGGAATGGAATTGGGTTTAGTGGGGCGCCTCAATTGAGACCAAACCCACTTTTCACCTACGATTTTGTCTATAATGATATCGAGAGGTACTACACTTACGAGCTGATCAACGCCTCAGTTATCACGAAATTGGTATTGAATCCGAATGGTGATTGGGAGAGGAAGACATGGGTTGACAGAACAAATGAATGGGTCATTTACTCTACTTCACCAGCAGACATTTGTGATACTTACAAGTTTTGTGGTGCTTATGGTACTTGCACTGTCAGCAACAATCCAGTATGTGGGTGTTTGACTGGATTCGTGACGAGAGACCAATTCAATTGGGACAGGGCGGACTGGTCAGGTGGTTGTGTTCGTAGGACGGCTTTGGATTGCAAGAATGATGGATTTGTAAGATATTCTAACATTAAATTGCCGGATATGAAGAACTTTTCGAGGAATGCGAGTATGACCCTAGAGGAATGCAGAACAAAATGCTTGAATAATTGTTCTTGCACAGCTTATGCCAATGCAGATATAAGAAGAGGTGGGTCTGGATGTTTGCTTTGGTATGGTGACCTACTTGACATCAAGCAGTACAGAACTGATGGCCAAGATCTTTACATCAGGATGGCTGCTTCTGAAATAGGTTTGATATTGTTTGAGTCTTTTTGTTGTCCCCCTATTTTTCTTTTCCTTGTCAATCACTGACCCTTTGCTTGCTTACAGCTGTTGAACGCCGATCCAACTCCAACCGGAAGGAAAAAGTTGGCATAATAGTTGGAGTAGTATTATCAGCAAGTCTTCTCCTAAGCTTGGGTCTATGTCTGTTTATTTGGAAGAAGAAGGGCAGATATGGTAGTGTTGAAGCACCAAGTCACTTTTCTGCAGCATTTGCTTCTCTTGTTCTGTTTCAGCAAATTCAGCAAGATGATTCTGTTTATTTAGAAAATATAAGGTCTTGATTCTTGTTACTTCTTTCTCAGAAAACATTGCACGCGAGCGGTCTATGAGTTACCAGGATGAAGATATGGATCTACCACATTACGAATTGTCTGCCCTCGCTGTTGCCACAGATAACTTCTTACTCAGCAACAAGATTGGACAAGGTGGCTATGGACCTGTCTACAAGGTAACATAAAACTAGTGCTGTCTTTCGCCACTTTTGTAATTGTTCTCAGTAGTGGCATTTCTTCCTCTACGCTTGGTCTATTGTTCAAAAAAATTGCAGGGTACTCTAGAAGATGGACTAGAAATTGCTGTGAAGAGGCTTTCCAGGGAATCCAAGCAAGGCGTGTACGAATTCAAGAATGAAGTCAAATGCATCGCGAAACTTCAGCATCGGAACCTAGTCAAGCTTCTAGGATACTGCATTCAAATGGAAGAAAATATTTTGATCTATGAGTACATGCCTAACAAAAGCCTCGACTATTACATTTATGGTATTCAGATATTCTCTTTCCTAACCACATTCGTATTACAAGTTTTGTTTCTGTTCTCAAAATCATATTAAATTGCTGTCGAAAATGTGGTCTAACTACGAGAATATAATGAGCAGATAACACGCGAAGGACATTACTGGGTTGGAATATGAGACTCCACATTATTAATGGGATTTCCAGGGGACTTCTCTATCTTCACCAAGACTCTAGGCTCAGAATCATTCATAGAGACCTCAAACTGAGCAACATCTTGTTGGATAAGGACATGAATCCAAAAATCTCAGATTTCGGCCTGGCTAGGAGTTTCGGGGGGAATGAAACTGCAGCGAATACAAAGAGAGTTGTTGGAACATAGTATGAATCCTTCTCTTCTTGTTTTTTCCCCTTCACATAATTGTTAGATAATTTCATACTCACATTTTGGAAAACTAATGATATTATGCAGTGGGTACATGTCACCCGAGTACGCCATTGATGGGTTATTCTCAATAAAATCAGATGTATTTAGCTTTGGTGTTTTGCTAATTGAGATTGTGAGTGGGAAGAGAAACAGGGGATTTTCTCATGAAGGCCACCAACTTAACCTTATTGGACATGTAAGGCTTTACCATATGTTTCTCGGGTTCTGTTTCTTGAAAAACAAGTATATCATTTAACAACTTTGATTTCAACCATTTGTCAGGCATGGAAGCTGTACAAAGAAGGCAGGTCTATCGAGCTTATTGATGCACCCATCGAGGAATCTTGCAATTTTCCTGAAGTGTTAAGATCGATTCAAGTAGGTCTATTGTGTGTGCAACATTCTCCAGATGACAGACCAACAATGGCATCAGTGGTTCTGATGCTGAGTGGTGATGGAGGATTGCCCGAGCCTAAAGAACCAGGCTTTTTTACTGAAAGAAAATTGGTCGACACCAGTTCTTCGTCTGGCAAGCCTGATTCATGTTCTGTCAATGAAGTTACAGTCACATTGATTGATGCTAGATGAAGTCACAATTTAGAAAACATTTTGAAACCTTGTAATTTTGGTGGGTATGCAGAGTATAAACTATGTCCATGTAACAAAAGTGCATTTCACTTGATTAGATCTTCAAATCCTTTCTTCTTCTGTTTGGGGATTCTGAGTTGGTTTGGCTTCTTCATGTCATCTGGAAACATAAATTTCTCTGCTACTTGTTCTGCATCAACACTTTCCAACTTCAATTCCATGTAAAAAGACACAGAACTTTAAGTTTATTTTATCTACCTGTGCAAACATGATATTTATAACTATACAAGCCTAGAAACCTCAATATATCATTAGCGAAAAATGACCTAATGGAGAATGAAGCATAAAGCATGACCGGAATGGCCATAACCGATTGCTATTGTAGGAAGAAGTAGCAGTTGACTCGAGTTGTCCATCAGTAATGTCCATAATAAATCCACAGAGAGCTACTTCATCTCAATTGCGACAACCTTAAGCTATATTTTAGCTTCTTACACAACCCCAACAAAACTGTATAACTATTGTCATGAGTACACTACAAAACCCTCCCCTACAACACATCACATTACTATCTTTCAACATAAATTTTATTTTATGGGCGGGAGTGAACAAACTTCCTACCCTTAATTCCTATTAAATACCGCATGAAGACAACATGAGAAAATGTGGACTAAAAATGCCAAAAATATGTTCCATTACTGTGAACAGTAAATATTTGAAGTGTGTATTTCATTAATACAAATTATGTAGTACATGTACAGATTGTTCTATTTATAGAACAAGCTAAATACTATACACCTATACACATACATACGAATACGAATATATACGTATATATACACTACTTTCTAACACTCCCCCTTAAGCTGAAGCATAGATATTTATCATGCCCAGCTTGTTACAAAGATAATTCACTCGAGGACCTGGAAGAACTTTTGTAAACAGATCACCCAGTTGTTCTCTTGTATTCACGTAATGAGTGGAGATGAGGTTCTCCTGAATCTTCTCACGAATAAAGTGGCAATCCACTTTAATATGTTTCGTTCTCTCATGGTAAACCGGATTAGAAGCAATGTGAAGAGCAACTTTATTATCACACCAGAGTTTTGATGGTGATGAATGTACTATACCAACCTCAGCAAGAAGTTGTCGCAACTATAAAATCTCACAAGAGGATTGTGTCATTGCTCTATATTCAGATTCTGCACTAGATCACGATACCACATTCTGATTCTTGCTCTTCCATGAAATCAGATTCCCACCAATAAAGACACAGTAGCTGGTTATTGATCTTATATCAATCTTCGACCCGGCCCAATCCACATCTGCAAAACACTCAATCTGGTTGTGACTATGGTTACTATATAGGATCCCGAGATCAGGTGACCCTTTCAGATAGCACAAGATATGCTCTAGAGTTTCCCAATGCTTATCTGTTGGAGTAGACATGAACTGACTGACAACACTAACTGCGAAGGTGATGTCAGGACGTGTCACTGTGAGATAGTTTAGTTTCCCAACTAATCTCCTATACTTCTCAGGATCATCAAACAGGTCACCATCATTTTTTGTGAGATAGACATTAGAAGCCATTGGTGTACTACAGGGCCTTGTCTCCTAACTTTCCTGTTTTTGCAAGAAGATCAAGAACATACTTTCTTTGAGATAAAAAGATACCTTTGTTCCTGGAAACTTCTATCCCTAGAAAGTATTTCAGCTGATCCAAGTCTTTCGTACTAAACTTGGTATGTAGGAAAGATTTGAGCGAAGAAATCCCGTCATCTCTTGTAATGATAATGTTATCCACATACACAACAAGCAAAATAACACCAGCAGCAGATTGTCTATAAAAGACTGAATACTCACACTGACTCTTTTGCATGCCAAATTCTAAAACTACCCCACTGAACTTGCCAAACCAGGCACGAGGACTCTGTTTTAGACCATACAAAGCCTTATTCAAACGACAAACCTTCTCATACTCCCCCTAAGCAACTGATTGGAGCGTTAAATGTCTTATTTTCATCGTTCTTTCCTCCATTTTTAGGACGATGATACTGCTAATCTTTGTCTTTTGTACTCCTTTATGCATTTATGGGTGCTGAGAAGCAGATCAAACGATTAGGAGCTGAAAGAACCAAGAATAGAGCTGTTTTATTTCAGGACCGTTCTTATCCCAGGCCTAAAATAAGGAAGGTCCGAGATTCCAGCGAAAGCCAGCTGTCTTGTTCTTCTAGAAGATTTCTTTGCGATGATCTCCTATTCCAGCAAGAAGTCCTGCTGCCACAGAAATACTCCAACATTTCTGTTAGGATATTTGAACAATTATTATTTAGAAATTATCCTTTTATTATTTTAGAATTTCAAAAGACAATTTAGGGATTTTATTTAAATAGGAAGAGGAGAGTTGCGCCTCTTAACTTCTTCTTTTACACAGAATATTTCTTTCTTCTTTGTAGAAACAACAACCCCATAGCAGGAGCTTGAAAACGCTGTTTGCTATTTTCTTTCTCTTTAATTAATAAAAGGGTTAATTGCATGAAGGCCCCCTGTACTAAAAAAAAAAACAGCTTCCTCCCCTCTACTTTAAAATTTGAATATCTGGTACCTGAACTTTAAGTCAGTTGCAAACCCACCCCCTTCCATCCATTTTGACCTTCAATAGCAGGTTAGCAGGTTTTTCCCCTTTTTTTTTTTTTCCTTTTTTTTTCTATAAAAATTCAGAAAAATAAAATAATTAATATAAAAAATCTAGAAAAATAATATAATTAATTTAAAAAATAAGAAAATAATGTAATTAATTTTTAAAATTCTGAAAATAATTTAATTAATTTAAAAAATTCTGAAAAAATGTAATTGATTTTAAAAATTCTGAAAAATAATTTAATTAATTTAAAAAATTCTAAAAATAATGTAATTAATTTTTAAAAATTCAGAAAAATAGTTTAATTAATTTAAAAAATTCTGAAAATAATGTAATTGATTTAAAAAATTCAAAAAAATAATTTAATTGATTTAAAAAATTCTGAAAAACTGTAATTGATTTTAAAAATTCTGAAAAAAATTATACAACCTGCTTTTCTTCTTATTTTCTTTTCTTTTCTTCCTGTAATAAAGTGTTGATTATAATTGATTGAGAATTGAGTAGGTTCTGCCCCTGATGCACACCACATGTTTTATTTGATTTGGCAACATCTTCCCAATTGAAATTAAGAAACAAACCATCTCTCCTCCGCCTGCTCCTCTCCCGTCACTCCCATCTCCAACCGTCACCGACACCTCCTCTCCCGTCTTACCGCCACCGACACCTAGTCCTCTCACAACCGCCATCTCTCTCCGTCACCAACACCTCCTCTCCCGTCTTATTGCCATCTCCAACCGTCATCTCTCAACTATGGGCGCCGACCACGATTGCTACTCCTTCACTCCACTCATCATCATCACCAGAATCACTGTCATCGTTGCCACTCGTCTCCTCTACGTTCTCTGTGATGTGCAGATCTAGATCTGGTATGTGTAGATCTAGATCTGGTAGGTATAGATGTAGATCTAAGAAGTGAGATTTGTTGTTAAAATTGGAGGAGATGAGTTTTATTTTCAAAATAAAAAAAGATGATGAAGATCTTCTCTCGGTATGGTATGATTGGGCATAGAGATGTCGAGTTCAAGATAATGGCCATGGAGATTGGCTTAGGAATGAAGAAGAAAGAAGGTTACTGGACTTTTTTCAAGGATTTTAGAAAAATCGTGATAAAGGAAGAGAGTAATAGAAAAGAAAAGAAGAAGAAATGTAGGTTGTATAATATTTTAATTTTTTTTTTTTTTTTTATTATTTTAAATTAATTAAATTATTTTTCTGAATTTTTAAAATCAATTATATTTTTTTCAGAATTTTTTAAATTAATTAAATTATTTTCAGAATTTTAAAAATTAATTACATTATTTTTTACAATTTTTAATTAATTACATTATTTTCTAAATTTTTAAAATCAATTACAGTTTTTTCAGAATTTTTTAAATTAAATAAATTATTTTTCAGAATTTTTAAAATCAATTACATTTTTTCAGAATTTTTTAAATTAATTAAATTATTTTCAGAATTTTAAAAATTAATTACATTATTTTTTTATTTTTTAAATTAATTATATTATTTTTCTAGATTTTTTAAATTAATTATTTTATTTTTCTGAATTTTTATAGAAAAAAAAAGAAAAAAAAAGGAAAAAAAAGGGAAAAACCTGCTAACCTGCTATTGAAGGTCAAAATGGATGGAAGGGGGTGGGTTTGCAACTGACTTAAAGTTCAGGTACCAGATATTCAAATTTTAAAGTAGAGGGGAGGAAGCTGTTTATTTTTTTAGTACAGGGGGCCTTCATGCAATTAACCCTTAATTAAATTCCAGTTTATGCTTTCACCTATTTTATTTATTTATTTCTTATGATGATCGGCTAAACTCTTTTTTTCCTTGTGAGGATTCATTGCCATGCTTAATTGATTGTGAGGTCTAAACGCAATTATTAAATCCCATCTTGCATCTTTAATTGTTTTAATTAAATGTCAATTTATGCATACTTCTATTGAAGCTTGATCAACTGCACTAGGATTTGCATGATTAATGTCTTCTCTTGATACTTTGGAGTCTACACTGTAGAAAGAGATACGAAGGCGACCAACTGATCGACGGATCAGATTGGAAAATAATTAAAGTCGGGTTTACAGGAGTAGACACTTCTCTCTCCTGAACTCGGGAAGGTCTCTCATGGTAGAATTATTTGATCATTTTATTAGACCTAATAGAATAACTTCTTTGGGCCATAAAATAGATCAAGGACCTTAATAGGTGAGAACCTTTAAGAATCTCGAATAGGTAGAGAGTAGGAGATCTAGGTGAGAACCTGATCTCTATAGCCGCCTGTAAGTCTGGTTTTGAAAATACTTGAATCGATGATCAATCAATCTAATGCATGAGCTCGTTAGAATCCTCACTGGGAATTCATCACATCTGATTTCACACACATCACCCATTTATTTCTTTCTGTTACTTCTATTTATTAATTATTCATAACAACGTCAATATTGGTATTTATCACTCGTTAAATTCCTAGTCGTTTACAAAGAATTTTAATTGCCAGCGAATCCTTGAGGACGAACCTTTTACCACTTGCTACTGTTTTAAACTACATGTGCATGGTAGATTGTATTTATTTTATTTTTGACGGTTTTGGCAACCATCAAATTTTGGCGTCGTTGCAAGGGATTCATCGGTACTAATTGATTTTTCTTTGTGTATGACCAGGTCCTCTAATTCAGAATTGCTTCTATACAACCCAGAAATTACAAGAAGAGAAACACAGTACAGAAAGCAATAAAAAAATCAGAGGGTTGTTCCTGAAGAACAGCAACCAGAAAATAGTTTCCAGACACCGCAACGAGCCCTTATCCCAAGTGAGTAGGCTGGTGCAGGACAACATCGCTAGAAGACTGCTCAGATGTACCAGAAAATATCGTGGGATAGGCAAGCCATTCATCATCACCATCATCATCCTTATCCTGTTGAGTGGGAGTAGGATAGAGGTGTCAATCCGGGTCCGCCGGCCCGGACCCGGAAAATCCGGGTCTAGACCCAACCGGTCTCGTATAAAAATGGGACCAATTTCTGGTCCTGGTCCCGACCCGGCTAAATCGTCCGGGTCCGGGACCAGACCCGGATCCGATTTTTTTTTTTTTATTTTGTTAAATGCATTATTTTTTCTATTTTCTTTTCCTTTTTTTGCTTTTTTTTAATAAATTAATTAATTTGTTAAATATACAATTTTTATTGATACCATTTAAAGAAAAGAAGTGGATTAATCCGAGTTAGCATTGCTACAGTAGCGCATGGATGCAAAATTAGGTTAGCAAGACCCAAGACCCGACAGGTCTGGCCCGAATGGACCCGGGATTTCCCGGGTCGGGACCAGACCCGACCCGACTCAAAACAGGACCAGATATTGATCCCGGACCCGGCCCGAATTGTCGGGTCCGGGCCGGGTCCACGGGTCCCGGACCCATTTTGACACCTCTAGAGTAGGATGAGATGAGAAGAACGGTATCTATTCTGAGAAGGCAACATTAGTGGACACAAGGTACTTTTGAAGGTCTGGAGAGTAGCATCGATATCCCTTCTGAAGTCGAGAATACCCCAAGAGGACACTTTAAAATCTTAGGGTCCAACTTTGTGATGTGAGGACGAACATCACGAACATACCATGTGCTACCAAAAATCTTTGGCTCAATGGGAAATACTAGTTGACCAGGAGCAAGTAGTGCTATATATGGAATGCCACCATCTAGAACTGCAGAAGGCATACGATTAATGAAGAAACATGTTATAGAAACAACGTCAGCCCAAAATTGCTTAGGAACCTTATTCTGAAATAAGAGAGCACGAGCAGTCTCTAAAAGGTGTTTGTTCTTCCTTTTAGCCACACCATTTTGAGATGGTGTATTAACACAAGAATACCGATGTAAGATGTCGTACTGAGTCATATACTTCTGAAAGGATTCTGACATGTATTCCTTAGCATTATCACTTCTGAAAATACGAACAGATATATCAAATTGAGTTTTAATTTTAGTACAAAAGGCACAAAAATGAGAAAATACCTCAGAGCGCCTCTTCATAAAATATACCCAGGTCATTCTAGAGTGATCATCCACAAATATGACAAAATATCAAAATTCTAGTTGAGAGGTTACAGAGTATGGACCCTAAACATCAAAATGAACCAATTCAAACACTGAATTCACACATTTATTAGTCTGTGGACCAAAAGAAGTGCGATGGTGCTTCGCAAAATAACAAAATTCACAATCAAGAGAAGTAACAGACTTGAATTATGGACACACTTGCTTGAGGTTCTGCAGACACGGATGTCCCAAATGACAGTGAGCTTCAAACAAGAAGGTAGCACTAAAACACGCAACTAACTTTGGGACCCATGAATCGATAATGTAGAGACCACCAGATACGTGCCCTCTGCCAATGACCTATTTTGTCACAATATCCTGAAATAAATTGTGATCAGGGAAGAAAGAGATGAAGCAATTCAGGTCTTTGGTTATCTTGCTCACAAACATCAAATTAAATGTCAACTCTAGTAGACTCAGTACAGATGACATGGTAATAGCAGATGTAGGTTTGACAGTACCGAAACCCACAAAATTACAAGTGGTGCCATCTGCAACAGTAACAGGTGTTGGTGTTGTGACTTTCTTGATGCTCGAGAAGACATTGGGATTACCTGTCATGTGCTCATTCGCACCAGAATCAATAACCCATTGGTTGGAAGAAGAATCACGACAGGTTTTACCTATCTCAACTGAACTAGTACCAGAGGTTGCTTTCACACATTGCAGATACTGAGAAAATCTGGCAAACTCATCTGCAGAGATAGTTATTGATTGCCTGCCGAGAGCATCAAATGTAGTTACAAAAATGGTGTAAAAATGAATGGAAAATAGGTTACAACTTATCACTTATCCACAAGGATTTGTAGATCGTGGTAAGAGGATCGTCCTCAGGGATCTGGTTGTGGTTTGTAATCTTGATTGACATCCTCATCACTAGAGTTGATTTGGAGTTTTCCTGAAACTAAAACAAACAAATAACAATTAAGCAGAAAAGTAATCTTGGCCGATAGGATTGGTCAAGATTGCGAGTTGTTATGTGAGATGAGTCTTGGTCAAGATGATTGGCCAAGATAAGAACACTGAATTAAAAGGATGAAAACAATAGAGAAGAATTCCTGGTAAGGGCAATATTTGAGCTCTCATTCACTTGCTTCGATCATAGACTCAAGGTTATTCGCATTCCAGAATCATAACATTGCTATAGATCGGGAGGAATTCCTTTCCGATCCTACTTCCCTCTCCTGATGATCCTAGTCAGTGGACACCTTGTTGGCTAAAGGGTTTATCCAATTGACTGCTATCTTGGATCGCTGCGTGATTGCATTACATTTAATCATGTTTTTACTATCTATTTACATATGGTTTGGGCAGTAAATCTATTGATTTCCCTTTATTTCCCATACTTTGACAGTTCTGGTTCTGGAGCAGAGCATTACAGTGGAGCGCTGGAGTTGATTACCAGATTGTCTTGGCCTAGATTTTGGCCAAGACCCATTCGCGCAGCAAGAAATGAGTACCAGTTCGTCTTGGCCGCAAGCTTGGCCAAGACTCATATCGCGACAAGCCATCTCGAGCGACAGCATCAGTAAGACTTTTGGGCCACGTTTCACCCGGGCCTTGCGAGCTGGCAAGTCGTAGCTATCCAGCAACAAAGAGGGATCTGACGACAATCTTATGTAGAATCTTATTTAGGATCTCCCTCTTTATTGCGATTTATTTCCCTTTTTAGAAAACATTAATATCCTTTTAGATTTGTTTGAAGAGTTAGAGTTAGAGAAGGACAAGGGGGCTTTAGCTAGTATTTAGCTGGATTTTATCTTGCCTCTCTAACTCTCTTCGATCTCTCTTCTTTTGCCATTTTCAACATTGAATTACTTTCCTGCTCCGGAATTTCTAGTTTGAGAATCTCGGATTTATTCTTTTATGCAATTAAATATTTTATTCTTCCATCTATGAGTACGTCTAGCTAAACATCTATTCTTGGTAAGGGTTGAGGAGCTGCGTCCTTATTTATATTCGTGAGATCAAAACACACTTAAGAGTCTCTATCAAACCGCTAACTCACTAGAGACAAGACCTGATCATTCTTGTACCCTAGTAGAGAAGAGTTGTAACCAGCCTAGAAGGAAAGGGAGCACCCGTCGGCTAGGCCAAGTAGGTAACTAGTCTCGCGCCAGACTAGAAGGAACAAACGATCTAGACCAAGACCAGATTGACAACCTAGGGTTTCCGTAGGGAAACAACTTGACTAGGTATTGTCTTCCCCTATACTATTGATGAAGCGAACAGCCACTCAAGACAACAGTCAAACGGATAAACCCTTTAACCAGCAAGGTGTCCCTTGGCTAGGATAATCAGGAAAGGGAGCAACCGCCAGATGATTTGAAGAGGAGGGAAGCAGGAGTGAACAGGAGTGACGGGTGCGTCGCATGTCCCGCATAAAAATATATTCAACTCAGTGGTAAACTACAAATAAAATGTAGATAGTGATGAGAGGATCGATCCCACAAGGACAAGCTTGCCTAATTCTTGTTGTTCCTGAAAATAACCAAGTAGAATACCAGGGTTTTGAGGTGAAATTATGATTAAACAGAAATACAGTGGAAATAATGACAGTTGCATGCAGTAAAATAGTTATAAAATAGAGAGAATCACAGATGAGAAAGAATTCCAGGTAGAGATCATTATGAGATGGCAATGGTAAGTTGTTGATCATTGAAAAAAATACGTTTTCAAAATGGTTTCCATAGAAGAAGTTGCGGAAATCAGTTCATACTAAGATTTCCCAAATCTCACTTCAAAAGTGAATTAAAAGAATCACTTCTATTTAAAACACCCTAATCTTCCTAAGCTTCTCCTAAGGCTCTAACCCGCCACTTTGCTTGGCCATGCAGGGGCCTAAGCAAAGGAATCAGAAAACTTATGGAAAAACTTAAGAGATTGATAAAATCAGTGAAATCCTTCTTCTAGACATCGGGAATAATTCTTCATCCTAAGGTCTAGTCAAGTCTGGAAGCAAACCCAGCTGTCACCCAGGTCAGCCCTTCTCAAGGCCTTGGGACGGGAAGGTAGTCTAGTTTTGTTCCTTCTATCAACATAGACCAAGTAAATGCCCTTTTACCCTACTGAAATTGTCTACTACTGTTCTCCATGAGTGAATTAATCACAGAATTAAGAGGAGAACTGACTACACTTGCTCAAGTTAAATCCAAGTTGATCAAGCTTAAAAATAACAAAGACAAGTTTAAAGTTAAAACAAGAAGGAAAGAAGTATGAAATCCATTTCTATTAAGATCAATAAAGTCTCACAAACAACATAACCAGCCAATCTCTCGATCCCTACCAGGAACCGAGTGTTTAGTTACAATACATAATCAAAATAGCAAAATGAGTTCAAATCCGAAAATACAAAGTAAAGCTGGAAAATCTGGAAAATGAAAGTGAAATGTTGATTTTTTTCCTTGATTGCTCTCTACTGTCCTCCCTTTTCTTCAGTCCAAACTTGCTTCCTTAAATGGTCCTTCAACCGCCTGTTTGCTCCTCTCCAAGGTGAGTCAACACCAGTTCACAAGCTCCATAAATCTTGTCTTCAAAGTGCTTGTAAACTAGTGGGAATATTCTCTCAAAATCAAGAAGAATGTTGTTTCATTCTTCAAAGATGTTTGTAAGCTCATGAGAATAACAAAGAGGGGCCCAAGAAGTCTTGTGTCTGATAAAAATGAGTTCCAAGAAGACAGGAAATGCACTAGAGAATAAACAAACGCGGCACGCGAATTTATGGTGAGTGCAAGTCCAGCTGGAATTCCGTTAGGTTGCTTCTTGTCAAGGCCTTAGGAAGAGCTGGAATCGGCAAAATGGTGAAATGGCCTTGGGACGAAGGGACCAAACTCAAGGCAGCAATGCTGAAAATGAAACTCCATCACCAAATGATTGATTTCGGCTCTGATCTTCAAGCTTTTCGCTCCTTTCCTTCAAATTGATATTCCAAAGGCTGTTTAAGGAGAGAGGAAGCAAATAGGCTTAAAGTAGCAAACTTATCATCTCAATTACTAAGAAAAGAGACAATAAAACATCCAAAATAAACCATCAATCAAGGAGCACCTCCACTCTATAGCAGTACTATGAATTTAGAGAGAAATACCCTTGAATCAATGATCAGATCATAAGGACAGAAGCTCTCACATCGCCCTTACCAAGGATTCTCGTTTATTTGATATCTTATAATCTTGACCCCTGTCTTGGCCAAGCCTTTGACCAAGACTACTTTGAACTGTTTTATTTCCTTTGTTTTCATCTTTAATTTCAGATTCACCCAACCAAAACCAGTGACGAGGAAGTCAACCAGGAACTACATTTCCCTAGAGGTCTCTGTGGACCGATCCTCTTACCGCAATCTACAAGTCTTTGTAGACAGTGATAAGTTGTATTTATACCCCCATTTCTATATCTAATATACACTTATATTTGACGTGTTCAACTCGCGATCACTGCGTTATCCCAATGGAACAGGGGAAGACAATGTCTAGGCCAAGCTACTCCCCAATCGGAGCCCTAGATTGTCAGTCTGGTTAGACCTATACCTCTCAACTCCTACTAACCTTCACGAGCTCAGCTGTCTACTCCGCCGATTTAGTTTCGACTCGTCCCCTCCTCGGTTGACTGCAAATCTCTCACTAAGACCTAAGGGTGATCAAGTCTTGACTTTAATGGAGACCTATTTATTCTAACAAGGGTTGAGATGATTACGGTTTTAGGAAGCTATGAAGTTTGTTATGATCTCACGAAGCAAGGAATGACTCATCGGCCCTTACCAGAAATTGGTGTTTAGCTACTAAACGACATAACGAAAGAAAAGATGAATATTTTAGAAATGGAAATTGAAGATTAAAATCTGTATTTTCTGAATGGAAATTATAGAGCAAGTGTTTTCGCAAGAGAAACCAGAGATGGAAGAAGTACCGTGATAGTCAGCCTTTCCTAGCTTTTAAACAAAAGCTAAGATCCCCGCCTACCACAGTTTCATTCCAAATCCAAATTTCAAACTAAGATATTATAAAATATTTATTCAAAATCCGAATTAAGATAAAGCAAAAACAAAATAAATTGTTTGTTGTTCAAAATCAGGATCAGATCAGGATCCTCCAGTCTTCTCGCTCACTGACTTCATCTTCCAGCTCGAGTCCAGCTGTCTCTTTCAAATCGCGCACGCTCCGTGACTCATCCATCAACACGCCTCTATCAGGCCAATCGTGGCCAAGCCTGCGGCCAAGATTGGTCGTTTGTCTGGGACACGCTCAAAGCTGATGTTTTCTCCTCGCTTGCCAACTCCTCGCAAATCTGCGTAAGTAAGGAGATTTTAGGTAGTTGTCGCGCCCCACGAAAATTACGAAAAATAATTCGTGAGTGTGCAACGAACTTGAGACCTTATGATGCTCAGCGTAAAAGGGACACCTTGTAACATGCAATGAAGTCGCCACCCAAATTTGGTTGCTAGGTTTAGGGAACCTTAATCGTCATGGCATAAGAAATATAATAAATAAAAAACTAAAGGCACAAAAAGGGGGTCTGGACCCTAGGCAAAAGGTTCGGGGTCGTATTATGGTCTCGGGAAGGTGTTAGGCACCCAAGCCACATCCGAAAACGGTTACCGGTTGATGAGAGGGGTGTTTTAAAAAGGTGTTTGATAAAATGCGTTTTGAAAAGGGGGCCCTCAGAGGAATCGTCACTTTAGTCTTTTCTATGATCGTGACCGTTCAGGAATAATTAATCGTTGGACGGGGTTACCGTTTTAACGTCTTTCGGATGGGGTTACCGTTTATCAAGACCGATTGATTATTCCTGACCGTAACGTGATGAGACTGAATTTTTCGAAAGACTGAATGAGCGCCCTCTATTTCATCATCGGGCCAATGCATGATTAGATTAATTACTACGCGATTCTATCATGGATAGCTTAGCAGAGTACAGATTAAATGAAAGGTTTTTGAAATGATAAACTGATGTGGGATCGAAAGTCCCCATGTACATGCAGTCAATATAAGCGAAAATTTAAAATCATATGAACATGGAATTTTAAGCAAATCTTTAAACACGTTGTTCATGTGAGTTGATTTTAGTTCTAGCAATTCTATATATCATGCGTACGATTGATATTTACGAAAAGCCTTGAATAAATAAAAAGGAACGAAAGGCGTACTTTCGAGCGAAGCTTGAAATTAACCTACAAAATGAGAGTGTTAGCGATAGCTCGAGAAATAAATAATTTTTTTTATGAATGCGAGAATTTAAATGACAGTTGATTGCATGCGAGAAATGACTTATTTGACGCATACGAGAATTAAATGCTGAGTTTGGTAAGTGCAGGAAATTTAAATGATGACAGTTGATTGTATGTGAGAAATGATGGATTTGATGCATACGAGGTTTAAATGCTGAGTTTGGTAAGTGTAGGAAATTTAAATGATGACAGTTGACTGTATGCGAGAAATGATGGATTTGACGCATACGAGGTTTAAATGCTAAGTTGATTGCATGCGAGAAATGATTGATTTGACGCATATGAAAATTAAATGCCGAGTTGATTGCATGCGAGAAATGATTTATTTGACGCATACGAAATTTGAATGCTGAGTTGATTGCAGAAAAATTAAATGCAGTTGACGATTTACAGGGAATTAAAACAGTTGATGATTTGCAGAAAATAAAACAGGTTGATATTGCAGAAAATAAGCAGTTTGATATTTGCAGAAAATAAAACAATTGATATTTGCAGAAAATAAAACAATTGATATTTTGCAGAAAATAAACAATTGATATTTGCAGAAAGTAAAATAGTTGATAAATTGCGGAAGAATTTCCAGCAGCTTGCGGAAAATTAAAGCAGATGATATTTACGAGAATTAAAATGCGACCGACCATGTAGGCGGTAAAACAAATGATTGAATTTAAATTGCCGAAATTAAATTGCGAAAATTTAAAGTGCGAAGAATTTAAACAGTTGATAAGTACAGAAAATTAAAACGTCAGAAAAATAATCATACGAAGCATACGAATATTTTTACGGAAAAGTGTGATTACGAGAGAGAAAAATGACAATGGGTTGGGCCCAAATTGAAAAATGCAAAGGAAATGGGCCAGGAATAGTTCCTTTCCTAGCCCATGGAAAATAAAAGAATGGGGATGCGCCAAGCCCATCCCATTTGATGCGTGAATAGGCCTGCATGGCACTATTCACCATCTTCTCCATTGGTCGCCGGCGCTACTGCCGACGGCTTAGCTCCTGCCAGCTGTGGCCGTTTCGCAAGATCTTCGTACCGAGACGCTCGTCTCTTCGACGACGTCTCGACCGTACGAAGCCTGAATTTTATTTTAAAACATACCGAGTTTAATTTCAAAAAAATGACAAAACCGTTAATTATCGAAAACTAATTAATTCGCACAATCTAGCTAACGATTTCTTAAATTGAAAACGTGTATTTAATCTACATCATGCACATGAATTAATGGCACAAAAACAAGCAATTTATCTAATCAAAACCAAGCAAAACGAATTAAAGAAGAAAATGCTTAAAAGGAACGAAAGAAAAAGCTTGAAGAAAAGCTTACTGGAGAAAGCTTGAACTGGACGATCGATGCTCTAAATGAGCTATCAATCAAGAGAGGGAAGAAGCAAGGTTTTCTTGCAAAGTTGGTGTCATTTGAATGAAGGAGCGAGGCTCGTATTTATAGCCAAAGATCGCGTGGATTGGAGAGGGCGTGGCTGCGCGTGGTGGCCGGCTGTCGTGCTGGAGGAGCTAGGCATCGTGAGGTGACGGGGCTAGGGGCTGTGAAGTGATCGGCCGAAGGGACAGGACGTCGGGAGCAGGCAGCTCGATGGCCTGCTCCACTGTTTGCTCACGTCCATGGTGCATGCGCACCATGGCTTGTTAATTAGTCAACCGTTGATCTGGTTGACTTTTCTTGGTTGACCAGATCAACGGTTGTGATCAAATTGCCCTTTACCTTATTTAAATGGCCTCGAGCCGATTCCCGCGAACAACCGTTCTGACTTTTCGAAACGAAGGTACCAACGCGTAGAGAAAAATACAGCGAGTTTAACCGTCTACAGCGAATGACGAGAATTTTTCATTTAACGCGTTTATTTTCTCGTTCAAAAACGTGAAACGTTCGAACGGAAAAATAATGACGTTACGACGAAAATTACACGAAACGTTGTAGACCGTTGTGAACGGAAAAAAAACTAGCAACTAGTTGATGGAAAACATTTCAAATTCAAGCTATTATCCAAGCGAACTTACTCGGGTCCAATAAAAGCTCGAACGAAAATAATAATAAAAAATAAAAATACTAAAATTCCTAAAAATCATGAGATGATCTAAAACGAAGAAAAAACTAGCAAATGACTGCCGGATAGTTAAAAATGTGATTTTTAAGGCTAATAATAATAATAATAATAATAATGAAAATACGTGACGAAAAATTAAAAATGTTATTTTGACTGCTGACGATGCTAACGACGATGTTAAAACGCAATGAAAAATTTAAAAATTCCAGCGACAGTAAATTAACTAAAAATGACATAAATTAAGTAAATAATAGAAATGTTAAAATCAATTAAAAATGGCCTCAAAATTCGGGTATCAACAGTTGCCCCCTCTTTACTGTCTTATCGAAGTATTTGATAAGCAGTAAAGACGGTTGCCCCTGCATATCTGAATTTTGGCGACGCAGCAGGTCTTACCTCAAGCTTACAGTGATGATGTCACTCTGGGAGGAGGTAGGTCGTTGTTGTCGCTCTGGGAGGAGGTATGTTGTTGACGTCACTCTGGGAGGAATAGATTTGTTGGCGTTATTCGTGGATGTCACTCTGGGAGGAGATATGTCGTGGATGCCACTCTGGGAGGAGATATGTCGTCGATGTCACTCTGGGAGGAGATATTGTCGTGGATGTCACTCTGGGAGGAGATATAATTTGATGACGTCACTCTAGGAGGAGATATTGTTGTAGATGTCACTCTGGGAGGAGATAATTTGATGTCACTCTGGGAGGAGATATATATTTTATTTTTGATGTCGATCTGATGGGATAATTTGATGTCACTCTAGGAGGAGATATAATTTGATAGTGTCACTCTGGGAGGAGATAGATTGTTGCTGTTACTCTGAGAGGAGGTAATCATTGCTGTTACTCTAGGAGGAGGTAGTTTGTTGCTGTCACTCTGGGATGAGGTAGTTTTTATGACGTTATTCGTTGATGTCACTCTAGGAGGAGATAGATTGTTACTGTCACTCTAGGAGGAGATAGATTGTTACTATCACTCTAGGAGGAGATAGATTGTTGCTGTCACTCTAGGAGGAGATATATTTGCGGATGTCAGTCTTATGGGATAATTTTGATGTTGTCGCTCTGGGAGGAGATAATCGTTGATGTCACTCTGGGAGGAGGTATGCTTTAAATTCTAGTCTGGGCGAGGCTATCGTATTGCTAGATGCTGGTATGAAAAATGAGGTTGCATGTCCGTGCGAGGCTATCGCTCTTCGGACGCTGATGTGGAAATGCGAAGGAAGGTCCGTGCGAGGCTATCGCTCTCCGGATGTTGACGTGGAAATGTGAAGAAATGTCCGTGCGAGGCTATCGCTCTCCGGATGTTGATGTGGCAATGTGAAGAAGGTCATTGCGAGGCTATCGCTCTCCGAACGTTGACGTGGCAATGTGAATGAAGGTCCGTGCGAGGCTATCGCTCTCCGAACGTTGACGTGGCAATATGGATAAAGGTCTATGCGAGGCTATCGCTCTCCGGATGTCGACGGGGCAATATGGATGAAGGTCCGTGCGAGGCTATCGCTTTCCAGATGTTGACGTGGCAATGTGAATGAATGTCCGTGTGAGGCTATCACTCTCCGGATGTCGGCGTGGCAATGTGGATGAAGGTCCGTGCGAAGCTATCTCTCTCCGGATGTCGGCATGGCAATGTGGATGAAGGTCCGTGCGAGGCTATCGCTCTCCGGATATTGATGTGGCAATGTGAAGAAATGTCCGTGCGAGGCTATTGCTCTCCGGATGTTGATGTGGCAATGTGAAGAAGGTCTGTGCGAGGCTATCGCTCTCCGGATGTCGGCGTGGCAATGTGGATGAAGGTCCGTGCGAGGCTATCGCTCTCCGAACGTTGGCGTTGAAAGTAACTACATGACCGTACGAGGCTATCGCTCTCCGGACGCTGGTGCTGAAAATGTAACTACACGACCGTGCGAGGCTATCACTCTCCGGACGCTGGTGCTGAAAGTATAGTCACTCAAGGAGGAGTTATTTAGATATGCAGAAAAGTAGTCGCTCAAGGAGGAGTATTTTGAGATAGACAGAAAAGTAGTCGCTTGATGGTTGCCGAAACCAGCAAAAATAAATCATGCAATTCACCATGCACAATTAATTAAAATTAATTAAAATTGTAGCAAGTGGTAAAAGGATCGAACCACAGGGATTTCTGGACAATAATAATTCCTTGTAAATGACAAGATAAGTAACAGGTGGTAAATACCAATAATGGGGGGTTTTTTGTGTTGCAATTTAAATAACAAACAGAGAGAATAGAAACAGTAAACAAGTGGTATTTAGAATAACTCAGATGATGATAAATTCCCGATAAAGACTCTTTTCGGGTCACGATTCATAAATGTCGATCATTGATGCAAGTGTTTTCAAAACCAAATTTAATAGAAAAGCTATAGAGACCAGCGGTACTCTGAGTCTCCTGCTCTCCTCCTACTCAAGATTCCTAAGGCGGTACTCCTACTAGGATCCCTAACCGTTCAATAACTTTAAGGCGGTACTCCTAATAAAGTTTAATTAAAGGGTTGATTAAACACGGGGAGAGACCTTTCCCGATCTAGAAGAGAATTTCTTCTACTCCTATAAATCGGATTCTACCCTTTTCTAATTAGCTCTTACACTAATTAGTTACCTACAGATTCCTATCAACGATGTAGAATCCAACGTTTCTAAGAAAAGATGTAATTGTTCGAATTAAATTCTAAGGTGATCAAACTTAGATTGAATAAGAACAAATTGACATTCAAATAAAAAGAATAGAAATACAAACTTGGATTTTATGAAGCTTAATTAGATCTCACAACATATGAATCATAACCCTAGAGCCTTTACCAAGAATAGATAATTTAGCTAGAACAAGACATAATTAATTCAAACAATTATTGTGCATGAATTAATTAAATCAAGAAATAAAAAAGAAAAGAATAATATATTGAAATTCTAGAACCAGTAGCCGAATTGTTGTTTTTGGAAGAGAAGATCCCTTTTGCTTTTCCTGCGGCTAGGTATTTAACATGGTAAATCCTCCCTAAAATTCCTAGAAAATAGGATTTAGATAATTATTAAACTAATTATTATGTTTCAGCTAATTACAAAGTCTTGTTCTTTCACAATGGTAGTATGCGTCCCTCTCTTCTCATCATGGGCCCAAGCCCATTGGCTTCTTGTTGAAAACTTGCTTGGCTGCTACTATTTTTTCAGCACGAACAACACAATTCAAGAGGGAGCTGCTGCATACTTTCTTTGGCTTCCACCAAATTCAAGCTCTTGTCATGGCTTTTCTTTCCTTTTCTCTCAATCTACTGTAGCTCAATTAATCTGTAAAAAGGAGTAGAAATAGCCACAATTAGCAGTATCATCATTCAAAATAATAGGAAAATAGGATGATTAATAAGGCATTTTAGCACTCAATCATCGCTCAAGGAGGAGTAATAATTATGCAGAAATGTAGAATTATGTAAATGAGAGTTGTAACGTACCTTCGCTCGGATATTGATTGACGGTAACATACCTTTTCTCTGATGTTGATTCAATATTTGGGATGATTGTTTACGAATTTTTAAGATATGGTGTGGGCACGTGACCTGGCACAACATTAACAGATGATATGTGCGGACGTGACCAAGCACAACATTAACAACACGAGGTGGGGACGTGACCTTTTACAATGCTTAATAGACGACATGTGCGGACGTGACCAGACACAACATTAAAAACACGATGTGGGGACGTGACCCTTCACAACGCTTAACAGACGACATGAGCGGACATGACCAAACACAGCATTAAAGACACGATGTGGGGACGTGACCCTTCACAACGCTTAACAGACAACATGTGCGGGCGTGACTAGACATAACATTATCAGATGACATGTGCGGACATGACCAGACATAATATTAAAAACACGATGTGGGGACGTGACCCTTCACAACGCTTAACAGACAACATGTGCGGATGTGACCAGACACAACATTTATCAGATGACATGTGCGGACGTGACCAGACGCAATATTTTAAATGACAAGGTGTATGTGGGGACGTGACCTATCACAACACTTAAACAGATGGTGTAAAGGGAAAGAAAGTCTTACCTCGAACTTACCGTATGGATTTGAAATGGGAAGTGGTTGGAAGCTACCGTATAAAATAAGGTTGATATGGGTGACCAAATCGTTCATGAACATAAGAGGATGTGGGTGACCAAGTCATCGCATGACGTAAGTAAGAAAATATGGGTAACCAAGTCACCGCACGCCATAAGTTTAAAACGTGGGTAACCAAGTCACCGCACGACATAAAGAGAAGTGAACAACCAAGTCGTCACACCAAAGTGAGTGACCAAGTCACTGCACAACATAGAAAGAAAAGTGGACAACCAAGTTGTCACACCAACGTGGGTGACCAAGTCATCGCACAACTGGAAATAAAAGTGGACGACCAAGTCGTCACACCAACGTGGGTGACCAAGTCACCGCACAACTTGAAAATAAAAGTGGACGACCAAGTCATCACACCAACGTGGGTGACCAAGTCACCGCACAAACTAGACAGAGAAGTGGACGACCAAGTCGTCACACCAACGTGGGTGACCAAGTCATCGCACAACTAGAAATAAAAGTGGACGACCAAGTCGTCACACCAACGTGGGTGACCAAGTCACCGCACAACTTGAAAATAAAAGTGGACAACCAAGTCGTCACACTAATGTGGGTGGCCAAGTCACCGCACAAACTAGACAGAGAAGTGGACGACCAAGTCGTCACACCAACGTGGGTGACCAAGTCACCGCACAAACTAGACAGAGAAGTGGACGACCAAGTTGTCATACCAACGTGGATGACCAAGTCACCGCACAACTAGACCGGAAAGTGGACGACCAAGTCGTCACACCAACGTGGGTGACCAAGTCACCGCACAAACTAGATTAGAAGTGAAGTGGTAACGTACCTTCATTCGGATGTAGATGGGATTTTGTGGATGGAAATCCAAGACGAGGGCATTACAACGATTTCTTTATCGAAGACCCAAGGTTGAGGAGTGGTAACGTTCTCCATTCGATGTTGATTGGACTTTGATGAAAATCCAAGATGGCGAGGGCTTTACAACGATGTTGTCATTGAAGACCCATAGTTGAGGAGTGGTAACGTTCTCCATTCGATGTTGATTGGACTTTGATGAAAATCCAAGATGGCGAGGGATTTACAACGATGTTGTCATCGAAGACCCATGGTTGAGATTTCACTAGAGCATATATGTATCCTACAAATCGAAAGGAAGCAAACACGAAGCAGCAACAGATGGAAAAAGGAGAGAGCAATTGACCTATGTGAGAAATATCAAATATTCCTACATTTAACCCATGGCTTGCCCCCAAGTTTTTTTGTTTGGAATGAAAATGATTTCTTTGTTTAAGAAAATATATTCAAGCCTTTTTTCTCTTTTTTGGATAAAAATGTTCGTTCAGTTTTCGTTATATGAACATGATTGATTCAATTCTAGATAATGTCTACGTCTTGTTCAAGAAATAACGACCTCAAGGACAAGACTTTCCCACAACTTGCAGCCGTAAGCAATCCTCACCTGATATTAGTGTTTGCACTCACGCTCTGAAACAAGGTTAAGTGTTTTACGCTCATAAAGATGCAACTAACATGATACATAATTTTCTATTCACAATGTCAATCCGAGTGAATAGACTTCAAATGAAGATGCACATGCATGGGTCTGCTAATAATCAATAGGACTTTCACGGAAAATAATGAAAGGGCATAAAACGTCCGGAAAGAAGCTTATTTTGGGTAAAGATGTGCTTTTCTGATGAGTTTGAAGGTTTTTGACGAGTGATGCTTTGTTTTGACCCCTAGGAACCGAAAACGATTGGGGTCCCGAAGATCCAACGATGGCGGATGAGGAGGGTCCCATTATTTGACTAGGATCAAAACCGGGTGGGAACTCAGTGGTTGCTTCATCTCGCTCTTTTTCGGCCTGAGCGGCCATCTCTGTAGTAATCTTGACTTGTTCTTCTAGTTCTGTTATTCTAGCAGCCAATGCCTCTTCTGCCTTAGTTGGTTCGGCCATTTTTCACGCTTGAAGTCTAGTTATAGGGGGCCTTGGCGGAGTAATTCTCTTGCGAGGAGCTATCGTGAACCTGAAAAAAGAAAATACGAAAAAAGAGTAAGTACAAGTGAGCTTATGCAGGTGATGGGCGATCCCGAGGCCTCCACGTTGCTCATTCGCTTTTCCGGCTACACTTTCACTTGATATTTTCAGGGCGGTCGGAGAGGCGAGATATCCCAACTATTGACAAGATGCGAAGGAAGCCTCTATTCATTCCAACGATGTGAAGAAATCGGAGATGCTATCTGCGAAACCCAAATCAGCAGGGGCAACCAATGCCGCCATGCTAGGAAGGTCTTTTTTTACACTATGCTTTCAAATGATGCAGGGCCTGATGCCTGGTGAACCCCACCGAGGGGAGGGACGACGATCTATACTATGAATTTGGAGTTTGTGATAAGCTAAGAGGACATGGCCGTGAGTGAGCAATGTCCGGATGTTTCGAATACTTGGTATGATTTTTTTTCCGAATTTTTGATGAAATGATTGTGTTTATCCCGGAGGGATTTTCTCTCGCTCTCTTTGCGATGGTCTTTTGATTTGTATTGGATAGAAAATTGATATGGAAAGTTGAAGCGCTTTTTAATAAATATCTGAAGAGTATGACTTTATTAAAAGTGTTTACAAAATGTGGTAAACTTGCCGACTTCCTAAATTCATCAAAAATGACTAAGATAGATGAAATCAGAGATCGTAATTACATGAAAAAAGAAAAAAGACTACCGATATTCGAGTCTTCCCATGAAGGTGTCAACCCTGGAAGTCGGAATTTTCTTGCTCCTGCCAAAGGTATTCCATTGAGGCCATCTCCCCTTTCTGTATTTCTATCTCGGCCTCTAAAGCTGTAATCCGGCTTTACAGTGCCTGATCATCAAAACTTCATTCCCTAAAAATATCAAGTGAAAGTAGTGTAGGTGCCTACATATCGAATGAGCAAAACGGGTCCTGTGGGACAAAAATAATATTTTAAATGCCAAGTAACCTGCACGTGTAAGAAAATTTACAGTTCGTATAACAGAAAATTTATGAAAAAATGGAAATCATGGCAACAAGATGAATAGAGCCACGACAAAGCAGGTATAATCATGATGCACGTGATGGGGTTCTGATTCTGACTTTTCTAACTGGCTTGAACGGTTCCCGGATGATACCATGAAAAGGTCCCTAAAATGTCGTCCAGTGTCATGATTCCTTGCGAAATCGTGTAACCTTTCGACTAGCTTTAGGGGGTCATCCGAGTTGGGATTGGTGAACACTACCCAGGACATGTGTCCCAGGGCGTCACTACTACCCTCCTAATTTGGTAATTGTCCCCGGGGTGTAGGGCACTATGAAATGCATATGACAATTGATAAAGCGAATAAATGAACAGATCAGCAATTTATCAAAGCAGGTAAATAGACAAGTAAAACACCTCTAAAAAATAAAACCGGCTCCGACCCTAACTCCCTAGTGAAGTCGCCAAACTGTCGCGCCCCACAAAAATTACGAAAAATAATTCGCGAGTGTGCAACGAACTTGAGACCTTACGATGCTTAGCGTAAAAGGGACGCCTTGCAACATGCAATGAAGTCGCCACCCTAATTTGGTTGCTAGGTTTAGGGAACCTTAATCATCATGGCATAAGAAATATAATAAATAAAAAACTAAAGGCACAAGAAGGGGGTCTGGACTAGGGCTGTTAATCGGTTTTTGGAAAACCGAATTCCGAAATTCCGAAATCGTAATTTCGACTATTCGGTTTCGGAATTTCGGTTTCGGAAATTTCGGTTTCGGTTTTCCAAAAACCGAAATAAATTTCGGTTCGGTTTCGGATATGGATTTCGAGAATTTCGGTTAACCGAAATAACCGAAATTCTCATTTACTAAAACGACGTCGTTTCATAATATATAGAAACGACGTCGTTTTACCCAACCCTAAGAAATTGCTTCAGCCTTCGAACGCTTCCTCATTTCGACATTTCCTCATTTCCTTCTCTCTTTCAACCCTAACAAGCGGCTCCTCTTCCTCAACTCTCCCTCCGCCGCAGCACGCCATCACTAAAGCAATCACCGCCGCCCACTATTCGCCGTTCCTCGCTCGCTTTCCTCCTCGGTCCTCTGTATTTCCCATAAACTCTCCCTCCCCCGCAGCAAGCAACTGTATTGAAGAGTTCAACACGGGTCCTCTGAATCACCGACGCCATTTCCTCCCTTCCTCCCATCTTGAAGAGTTAAACACAGGTATTTCTCCCTCTTTCTTAATTTTATCTGTTTAGATGTATTAGCTATTTCCATGTTGGAAATTATTTTTCCCTTGTTTTGTGATAAAGTGAAATTTGAATTGTAGATGCGTATAATGTAGGCTTTAATAACCATTATCTATTAGGAATTATTTTTCCCTTGTTTTCTGAGTTGAATTTATATCAATTAGGAAATGCATGCTCTCATAATTTTAAATCATGCATTTGGTCTTCTTCTGGTGCCGAAATGAGCATTTGAAAATTGTGCTTTTTGTGGTTGTATTTCCATTTTTATGTATTTCCATTTGATTTCATATGGTTTTTTGAAGAAGAAAAATACAGTGTTGTATTATATCCTAGAACAATAATTATTTGGAAGTGAGTGACATTCATTGAATCATCTGCTGACTGCTGCAAGAATTTAAACTCTGGGATTAGGTTAACATTAAAAAGTATACTCCCACACCAAATTACAGTTTTGGTGGTTTCTTGATTAATGTTGGGCTATGGGTTCTTGTTCTTTTGTTAGTTGAAACGAATATTTGTAAAATAATTCTTTATGATTGAAGTTTAGAGATGATGAATTGATGATAGAGTTGTTAAGAGTCAAAAGCATGTTCACTCCCTCGGTCTGATCCTTAACTTGGATATCTCAATGTTTTTTAATTTGGAATTATTTTATAAATGCTAGCTTATACATGCCTGCTTTGTAAAAAAAGTTAAAAAATGCTCATGTTTGTCCTAATTTGTGCATGCCAGATGGATCCTCTCTCAGCTGATGCTCCCTCCTCAACTGCTGCTGCAGCTACTGCCTCAACTGCTGCTGCAGCTACTGCCTCAACTGCTATATCAGTAGTAAAGAAACCACCAAAAGCTAGAAAGACCATGAAACCAAGATCTGCAGCGTGGAATCAATTTGAAAAATTTGACACTGAAGATGGTGAACGGAAAGGTAAGTGTAAATTCTGTGCGGCTGAAATTAGTTGTGATTCCAAGTTGCATGGTACTGCTGCTTTGAAAAACCATATGAGAAACTGTAAACAAGTACCACACTCATCTGACCCCACACAAACAGAAATTGATAGGTCCGATAGGAGTATAAATGATAGTGGGTTTAGGGGTGTTGGATCTTGGAAATTTGAGTTGTTTCTTGTTCAAAGGCCTTAGAGTTGTATTTGCAAGAAGATGTTGAACAAGATGACGATGGCTTTTGCATTCTAGATTGGTGGAGAAGGCATTCTCCGAGGTATCCAATTTTATCAAGAATGGCAAAGGATGTGTTGGCTGTCCCTGTTTCCACTGTTGCTTCAGAGTCCGCATTCAGCACCGGAGGAAGAGTCTTGGATTGCTTTAGGAGCTCACTAACTTCTAGAGTTGTGCAATCTTTGATTTGTTCACAAGATTGGTTTAGAAAATCAAGAGAAGTCATAAAAATTGAAGAAAATATAGCCGATCTTGACAAGTGGGAAATTGGTAATATTTTTTTGCATATTGCCTTGTTGTTTATAACTTATAAGTCTTTTAGTATCTAATTAATTCTAATTTAATTGGTTGTTTGCAGAGTATGAAGGAGTGGAGAAAGCAATCACCGAATTGTAATTTCGAAAAATGGAGAAATCAACCGAGTTACCGAGATGTGCTGTCAAAGGTTAGTTAATTTCCCTCGTTTGCGCATTGATTTCTTGGATGGATATGGAGGAATTTATATTAACCTTGAGAATGATGTTGTGACATTGTTGTCTTATGCAGGCAAAGAAAGCATCGTGTGCTTTAAGGAGTTTGGTCAAGATACAAGCAAGTTAATTAATCGGCACATTATTTTTCTTAATCGGTTATGTCGGATTGTTTATTTATGGATTGTATAATTAATCGGCAGGTTGGATTGTATAATTAGTAATTTATTCTCAGTTTTTAACTTTTTTCTTATTTTTCATGTTTTTAAATTAATTTTCGTTTTTTAAATTTTTTTTTTAAAATTCGGTTTTAACGGAAAACCGAACCGAAAACCGAAATAATTTCGGTTTCGGAAACCGAAATTATTTCGGTTTCGGTTCGGTTTCCCATTTAGGGGTGTTCGGAAAACCGAATAGTGAAATTCGGTTTTCCGGTTTCGGTTTCGGAAAACCGAATAACACCCCTAGTCTGGACCTCAGACAAAAGCTTCGGGGTCGTATTATGGTCTCGGGAAGGTGTTAGGCACCCGAGTCACATCCAAAAATGGTTACCGGTTGATGAGAGGGGTGTTTTAAAAAGGTGTTTCATAAAATGCGTTTTGAAAAGGGGGGCCTCAAAGGAATCGTCACTTTAGTCTTTTCTATGATCGTGACCGTTCAGGAATAATTAATCGTTGGACGGGGTTACCGTTTTAGTGTCTTTCGGATGGGGTTACCGTTTATCAAGACCGATTGATTATTCCTGACCGTAACGTGATGGGACTGAATTTTCCGAAAGACTGAATGAGCGCCCTCTATTTCATCATCGAGCCAATGCATGATTAGATTAATTACTATGCGATTCTATCATGGATAGCTTAGTAGAGTACAGATTAAATGAAAGGTTTTTGAAATGATAAACTGATGTGGGATCGAAAGTCCCCGTGTACATGCAGTCAATATAAGCGAGAATTTAAAATCATATGAACATGGCATTTTAAGCAAATCTTTAAACACGTTGTTCATGTGAGTTGATTTTAGTTCTAGAAATTCTATATATCATGCGTACGATTGATATTTACGAAAAGCGTTGAATAAATAAAAAGGAACAAAAGGCGTACTTTCAAGCGAAGCTTGAAATTAACCTACAAAATGAGAGTGTTAGCGATAGCTCGAGAAATAAATAAACAATTTTATGAATGCGAGAATTTAAATGACAGTTGATTGCATGCGAGAAATGATTTATTTGACGCATACAAGAATTAAATGTTGAGTTTGGTAAATGCAGGAATTTAAATGATGACAGTTGATTGTATGCGAGAAATGATGGATTTGACGCATACGAGGTTTAAATGCTAAGTTGATTGCATGCGAGAAATGATTGATTTGACGCATACGAAAATTAAATTCTGAGTTGATTGCATGCGAGAAATGATTTATTTGACGCATACGAAATTTGAATGCTGAGTTGATTGCAGAAAAATTAAATGCAGTTGGTGATTTACAGGGAATTAAAACAGTTGATGATTTGCAGAAAATAAAATAGGTTGATATTGCAGAAAATAAGCAGTTTGATATTTGCAGAAAATAAAACAATTGATATTTGCAGAAAATAAAATAATTGATATTTTGCAGAAAATAAACAATTGATATTTGCAGAAAGTAAAACAGTTGATAAATTGCGGAAGAATTTCCAGCAGCTTGCGGAAAATTAAAGCAGTTGATATTTACGAGAATTAAAATGCGACCGACCATGTAGGCAGTAAAACAAATGATTGAATTTAAATTGCCGAAAGTAAATTGTGGAAATTTAAAGTGCTAATAATTTAAACAGTTGATAAGTACAGAAAATTAAAACGTCAGAAAAATAATCATACGAAGCATACGAATATTTTTACGGAAAAGCGTGATTACGAATGAGAAAAATGACAATGGGTTGGGCCCAAATTGAAAAATGCAAAGGAAATGGGCCAGGAATAGTTCCTGGCCCATGGAAAATAAAAGAATGGGGATGGGCCAAGCCCATCCCATTTGATGCGTGAATAGGCCTGTATGGCACTATTCACCATCTTCTCCAATAGTCGCCGGCGCTACTGCCGGCGGCCTAGCTCCGACCAGCTGTGGCCGTTTCGCAAGATCTTCGTACCAAGACGCTCGTCTCCTCGACGATGTCTCGACCGTACGAAGCCTGAATTTTATTTTAAAACATACCGAGTTTAATTTCGAAAAAATGACAAAATCGTTAATTATCGAAAACTAATTAATTCGCACAATCTAGCTAACGATTTCTTAAATTGAAAACGTGTATTTAATCTACATCATGCACATGAATTAATGGCACAAAAACAAGCAATTTATCTAATCAAAACCAAGCAAAACGAATTAAAGAAGAAAATGCTTAAAAGGAACGAAAGAAAAAGCTTGAAGAAAAGCTTACTGGAGAAAGCTTGAACTGGACGATCGATGCTCTAAATGAGCTATCAATCAAGAGAGGGAAGAAGCAAGGTTTTCTTGCAAAGTTGGTGTCATTTGAATGAAGGAGGGAGGCTCGTATTTATAGCCAAAGATCGCGTGGATTGGAGAGGGCGTGGCTGCGCGTGGTGGCCGGCTGTCGTGCTGGAGGAGCTAGGCATCGTGAGGTGGCGGGGCTAGGGGTTGTGAAGTGATCGGCCGAAGGGACAGGACGTCGGGAGCAGGCTGCTCGGTGGCCTGCTCCACTGTTTGCTCACATCCATGGTGCATGCGCACCATGGCTTGTTAATTAGTCAACCGTTGATCTGTTGACTTTTCTTGGTTGACCAGATCAACGGTTGTGATCAAATTGCCCTTTACCTTATTTAAATGGCCTCGAGCCGATTCCCGCGAACAACCGTTCTGACTTTTCGAACAGAAGGTACCAACGCGTAGAGAAAAATACGGCGAGTTTAACCGTCTACAACGAATGACGAGAATTTTTCATTTAACGCGTTTATTTTCTCGTTCAAAAACGTGAAACGTTCGAACGGAAAAATAATGACGTTACGACGAAAATTACACGAAACGTTGTAGACCGTTGTGAACGGAAAAAAAAAGCTAGCAACTAGTTGATGGAAAATATTTCAAATTCAAGCTATTGTCCGAGCGAACTTACTCGGGTCCAATAAAAGCTCGAACAAAAATAATAATAAAAAATAAAAATACTAAAAAATGCGATAAAATACTAAAAATCCTAAAAATCATGAGATGACCTAAAACGAAGAAAAAACTAGCAAATGACTGCCGGATAGTTAAAAATGTGATTTTTAAGGCTAAAAATAATAATAATAATTATAATGAAAATACGTGACGAAAAATTAAAATTGTTATTTCGACTGTTGACGATGCTAATGACGATGCTAAAACGCAATGAAAAATTTAAAAATTCTAGCGACAGTAAATTAACTAAAAATGACAGTAAATTAAGTAAATAACAGAAATGCTAAAATCAATTAAAAATGGCGTCAAAATTCGGGTATCAACAGTATTTATGCCATCTAATTTGCCAGAATTAAATGACAGAAACATGTGAATTAAACCATCAATCAGTTATAATCTTTCCAGAAGAAGAGGGGTACTGAGAGAATCTAGCAAACTCATCTGCAGAGATAGTTACAATCTTTCCAAATGAGGAACTAGGTACCCCGACAAGATTAGCAGAGTTCATCCTTAGATTGCGATTCTGTAGTCTCCAACAAAAGCACTTTGTATGGCCAGGCTCCCTACAGTAGAAACAAATCACACCCCTCAAGTCACAATTCTTACTGTTAACTCTATAATTCTTCCTCTCCCTTCCAACTCCTATTCTTCCAGTCATGTGATTCACACAATGAATATAAAGCAAATACCGAATGATGCGCAGCAAATACAGAGCAAATGTGCAGCAAATACACAACAAATACGCAGCAAATACCCAATGATACACAGAAAATACGAACCAAATTTGCAGCAAATACACAACAAATACGGAGCAAATGTGCAG
The DNA here is from genome assembly GCA_963691705.1 of Viola odorata. NCBI lineage: Eukaryota > Viridiplantae > Streptophyta > Magnoliopsida > Malpighiales > Violaceae > Viola > Viola odorata. The sequence goes on along the minus strand of OY829546.1, from coordinate 48,824,218 downwards.
CAAATACGTAGCAAATACCGAGTGATGTGTAGTGAATACGCAGTAAATACGGAGCAAATAAACACCAATTAGCCAACCAAGTAGAACCAGTAATGGATTCAGAGCACGAAACGAGCAAGTGTACGAGCAAATATCAATGCGAACAAACCTTACACGGATGAATAGTAACAAAAGAGGGCAATTTCAGAATTCTAAAAAATGTACAGCAAACGTCGTCGAAATACCAAGACGACCTTAAATACCTGCCAGAAATGACGAGGAGAGAAGAACCCAATCGACGCGCCAGCACGTGGAAAAGGGTGGCGCGGACTTAAGCCAAGCTTGGCAGCGCGTCGATGACCGGAACGGTGAGGTTCCAACTGCTCCCGACTCGAGACATCCTTCCGCTCCTTTTTGAATGGGCGGTGAGAAGAAGAGACACCGAGAAATGAGTCCTCCGAGCAGTGATAGAAAAGACGATCAGAGCTCCACTACCATGTGAACAGTAAATATTTGAAGTGTGTATTTCATTAAGCCTATGTATGAGAAAAAATATTAGGGTGGAATGGAAAGGAAAGGAAAGGAAATTTTTAAATTTTCCCTTGTGTGGAAAAAAAAGTCCAAAAGAATGAAAGGGAATGGAAGGGAATACAGAGGAAATAAATTATAAAAAAAAAATTTCGGGCTCACAAAATATTTTCTCCCACAAATGGGAAGAAAATGAAGGAATTGAAGGGGAAAAAAATTATTCCATTATTATCCTACATAGTTTTCTTCTTCTTCGTTATTTTGTTATTTTCCTTTCCTTTTTTCTAAGTTCACAATAGCACATCGCAAGATGGAGGGACGATGGTCATCGGAGGCACAGTGGTCACTAGAAATCGGGAGATGGATGGAAATGGTGGTCGGAATCATCAAGCGGCAATCGATTTTATGAAGAACAGATGGGAGTTGTTGTAGGGAAGTGGAGATCTGGAGGAGGGTTGCTAATTTTGTTCGTGCTCACCAGATCTACCTTGAAGAAGGGTATATAATAATCCAGAAATTGCAAGGGTGCTCCGTCATCCCAAATTTCCTTGTTCTACCATCTCAAATTTCCCACTTGCTATGAAAATTAGATTTGGAAAATATATTAGCATTGAGTTTTCTACTTTGAATATGTTCATTTTAATAAATAACTCTACAAATTAAATTATAACTCTTGACAGAACGTAACATCTAATTTTTTTTTTATCCATCGAATTTTATTCAAACTTTACTAGACAACTTAAATTATTAACCATGAATTAATAAGTTTGTCATATATATTTTATTTAAAACATCTTTCACAATTGAATATAACTAGTAATTTGTTGTAAGGGTAAAGTGGTAAAATAATTAAATTTCTTTTCTTTTCTATCTATGTTAGTATACACAAATATTATAATTTCCTTCCTTTTCCTTTGTATCTAAAAAATTTAGTCATACAAAAAAAATTCTCTAGAAATTTTCTTCCTCACCTTTCCTTTCCTTTCCCTTCTTAAATTTCCCCTCTTTTCCTTCGCGTACTTTAGTTCTCATACAAAGCATAATACAACTTATGTATTACATGTACAAATTGTTCTATTTATAGGACAAGCTAAATACTATACACATATTCTAATACACATACATACGAATACGAATACATACGTATATATATACATTACTTTCTAACAATTACATATATTTGTCAAACAGCGCTTGCTGAATTGTACAAAGCTCTCAAGTCTCAACGGTTGGGTTTTGAATCATTTTTTTACTAGGGTGTTAAAACGGGTCAAATTAGTCAACCAATTAGTATAAAAGCTTACCCTTTATATAAAAGGAGCAATGCAACCCGACCCGTTAATTAGGCGCGTTAATCCGAATCAACCCGTTTGACCCATTTAATCAAAATGGCGTCGTTTTGATCTTATATAAAAAAAAAAAAATTTTTTCCAAAAAAAATAGAATATAATAATAGAAATGCAGAAAGAAAAAATAAAAAAATCAGAAAACATATAATAAAAGAGTAAAAGCACCAAAAATAAAAAATTCAAAAAAACATAAAAATTCAACGAATTATATAAAAAAACAGAAAATTATAAAATCCATATTTTAATATTTTTATTATATTTTGCTGATTTTTTAAATTTTTTAAGTTTGTTATATATTTTTGGTTTTAATTTTTTTGATTTTTATATTTTTTATTTATTTATTTTTATTATATTGTTTCTAATATTTATAATTTATTTGAACTAGTTAAATCTTTTAGAATTTTTTATAATGTTCTGAATTTTCTTACACTTTTGTATATTTTTCCTGTATTTTCATTGTTTTATTATAAGTTTTTCGAATTTTTTATAATATTTATGATTTTTTTAAAAAAATATTATTAATATTAACGGGACTGAACCATATACCTTTTGGGTTACTACTTAAATCGACAATTTGGTCTAGTTTAATCCAATTTTGATAACACTAAATCATACTCCATTCGTCCTTAAATAAATGTCATTTTAGTTTTTTTTTTCTTGTCCCAAAATAAATGACTTTTTCGTCTTCCAATGTATTTTATCTAGTGACCCTTCATCTTCTCTTTCTTACTTTTCTGAAGTTTGTTCTGAAATAAGAAAGAATGACATTTTCATAAATAGTGGAAAATACATCGGTTTCTGCGAACCAATAATTGCCTTAAAAAGTGTGTCAACGCCTAAAACGTTGGTCGTCAGTCAAATAGAGATTTATAGTGCCTGAAAACGTGTGTGCACAAGAGATATAGTGTACAGTGGTAGTCAGGGTCGAACACAGGGATTGTGAGAAACTGATCCAAGGTCTTGAATGTATTCGGGGGAGAAAAGCACAAAAAGTAACAATCAGGGGGGGTTTTACTTGGCTAAACAAGTTAGCCAAGGCAGATTTGGGAGCTAACAATCGCTATCTAGGAAAGCAGTACTCGGGACCTTGAGGTGTCAATTCGGGGTCCCGAATAATAAAACAAAGTAGGTTAGTAAATAAATCCAGAAGTAATAAAACAGGGGTGAAACAAGCACAAATAATCAGATAAATGAGGGTTCTCAGCAAAGGCATTCTTGGGTTGCATTCGGGGGCCCGATCCTCATCAGCACAAGGATATTCTATTCAAGATGTCATAGAAATGACATAGGGACCAGATTCCTCGGATATCCCCTACTTTTCTCTTAGGAGAAACTACCCCCCGTTTCCACATATGAGGTAGTCTTGACATTTTGCCATCCCTCCAGACACGAATGCGGGAGGGCCATACTCAAACTGCCCATGAAGCTAAGAAAAGACAGATCTAGAGCTAAAAGTCCCTCAGTTTGTCAGGCTCGTGACCTCGCCCTAATCAACTACTCACCCTATCTATTCGAGACCACTTCAGCGCAGTCAAGACTAAATAGATGCCTACTTGTTCCATGCAATTTTCCTTCCGTATTCATTACAAAGATGGCAACATTCACACAAAATAACAATCAGTTGATCAGACCTCAAATTAATTCATGTGAAGATGTAATTAAAATGACAAGTAATTGAATATGGCAGCAAGAATATATTAAGCACATTAAGGCCTCGAATCTGCCCTTGCAACCCTTGAATCACCCTTGCTAAGAACTAGAGATTTAGCTACTCATGCTTGAAGATGAACAAATAATAATTGAAGAAAGCATAACAAGTAAATAAATAGATTAAGGGAAGAAGACTTTGTTACTAAAAATCCGTTTGAAGCCTGGCGGCAAGGTTGAATGTTCTAACAAGAACTAGAGAGAGAAACTAGAGAGAAGTCTAAACTATTTTCTAAATTATGCTAAGTGATGAGAGATTAGGAAGAGATGTCTAAACTATTCTTGGATGCTCTTTAAATAGTAGAGCTCCAAGCACAAAATATCTTCAGCCTAAAACTAGGGACAAAATGCATTAATTGAAAGCCTATAAAAATGGATCCATGCTCCTTAAAGCACAAAGCTGAAAAAGCATAAAGCTGTCTGATTTTTCCAGCTTTGGCAGGTCTGGACTGGGCTCAAGGGCTGAACTGGTCAGATCGGTAGGTATTTGATAGTCAGTGCGGAGCGTCAGAACAGTGCCAGAGGAGTCACATGGGCGCTTAGGCGGGATGACACGTGGAAATGCCACTCTTTTCCCTTCGGGAGTCCGAACTGGGAATCCGATTCGGGGCCTTGAACGCTGCTTTGGACTCGGGACCTCGACTTTTGGTCTTGAAGCTTGAATTCGCTCAAAATACACCAAAAATGCATGTTTTTTCATAAACTCCCTTTTTAGGCCTTGATCTGCAATAGTAATGAAAACAAAGGGTAAATTAGCAGAATCATGCCTTGAATTGAAGAGAAAATGGGGAGAAAATCATGCATAAAAACATGCTACCAAAAAATTCCCACACTGCCCAATGCTCGCCCTCGAGCATTCACAAAATTCAAAACAGTCCCAAAACAGAACAGGCACACCAAACCATAGCATAGAAAATAAGCATGCTTGTCAAGATTCGGGACCCCGAGTGAAAACAGACTTCGCCTAGATACACCTGCGTCAAATCAGAAGGATAACGACCCTTAAGAAGAGACTTTTCTAAATCAGCCTATTCACTAGCAGTACTCACATGGATCGGTGTTTGCACTCACGCTCGTGAACAAGGTTAGGTGTTTAAACACTCAATCATGCATAAACGCAGCACAAAACCAAGTTTGCATATCAATCCGAGTACATTAGACACATGCATAGGCAATCTAGCAATCAAAAGACTTCGCATCGGGGGCAAGAAGGGGAAGCAAAGAAAATAAATGATAAGAGGAAACGGAAGAAGCATAACGAGAAGAAAAAGTGGAGAAGAGGGAGAGTAAGGAAGTGAAATGAGAAGGTGGTTAAACCAACTCAAACCTGGAACGCTCCCTTGGCAGGAAAGAATCGAGATGGTGAGACAATGTTGCTGAGGGCGAAAGCTAGACTAGATTCTTCTTCTTCGAGGGGGATCTTTGCTTACTCCATTCGGGACCGAGGCTCGGGACCTTGAATGGATGTTGGCTGCTGATTTTCCTCTTCTCGGCTTTCAAGGTTTGGTCTTGTGGTCTTGCGCTCTTCTCTCTTTTATTTATATTTCTATTTTTATTTTATTTTTTTTCGAGAGAGAGAGAGAGAGAGAGAGCGAGACCTGGATTGTTTGAGGATCGAGACCTTTGTTCTTCGGGGGCTTGCTGGAATTTGGTTTCAATTCCTCACACTTGTGTTTTGCTGTGGATGGGAAGTGATTTCTTTCGTTCTGCTCCGCCCTTGATTTCTTCATTTTAGCTTCGAGGTCTCGAATCGGCACCAGCATTCAGGGTCTTGAATTTGGGGGATCCCCACACTCTGCTTTTGCTGCTTCATTTGTCTAGTCTAGCCCTCGATGGTGCTCCCAACAACATCGCTCACCTGCCAAGAGAAAGATCAAAGAAAATTCAAGTGGTTAGAGTGGAGAGAAAAGAAGGGATTCGGGGGCAGGAAGAAAAAAACATAACAGAAAAAATGAGAGAGAACAATTTGATGCGAGGACTTGATCTTTTTGCTGCTTTCCTATGTCTAATTGTGTCTATACCCATGGACATCATGCAAACCCAGCCAGTACCTAGTCATGCATTCACTCAAACAATAAAATAAGCATGAAGGCTCAAGTGCTCACAAGGTGTTAATTCGTGACTACTGGTGTCTAGGTCTTGAAGCAGACATAAGGCATAACAGGCAAAGAATGAATCCTTCGGGACCTTGACTACAGACAACATTTTTATTCTATGTGCAAAAGTCAGGTGTGTGTCCATCATTGGGGTGTTTTCAAAACTAGGCAGTAGGCTAAAATTCGAAAAATAAAAAAACTAGAGAATAATTCATGCATAAACTTAGGAAAAATAAACTAGGAGATAAATATAACATGCATAATAAATACTAGCAGTTCAAACTCCTCCTCACACTTAGGCAGCGCATTATCCTCAATGCGGGAAGGAGACAAAAGAGATAGCAGTTTCGATACTAAAGCAGGAATGTAAATTGTTCCACATAAATATTCAGCCCACGCAGGGGCAAAGGGTGTGAAAATGTTCGGGATCAGAGGGGAGGGAAGTGTAGTGCGGCAGCCTACTCCTGGATTTCCTTCAAGATGGCCCGATTGGTTTCCAAGATGAGGCGCAAGAGCCTGTTGGTAGTTTCTGCAGCTGGAACTTCTTCGGGGTCCCGAGGGTCGGCAGGTGGATCCGCGACAGCTGAAGTGTTTGCTTTGTCAGATGGAGGCTCGGGGCAGTAGACTTGGCTCGGGGCTTTGATAGGTCCGGGTACTCAAACTTGCCTTCTATCTTTCCTTTGTTATCTGCATGGAAGCTCAAGATACCATTAGTAACACAAAAGAATCCCATCGTGTCCAAGGTCTTGAGACCAAGGAGCTTGAAGGAATTCGGGTACCGATACAAGTTCAGTTCTCGGAGCGTCGATGTGTATAATTGCGAGGCCAAGCTGGTGACGAGGGACCCAAGAACAGGAGAGCGACCCTGGGGGGCATTTGCAACATTGTGAGCAGAGGTGGCGATCCAATAGCCAAGGTTGACCCGCTTCTTGTGATACATGGCCCATAGGAAAAATAGCTCCGATTGAGCAAGCTGTCCTGAGGTCCCGAATTTACCCGCGAGGGCAATGGACAGGAAGCGTTGCAGAATCCGGAGTGCAGGGTCTTGAATGCCATGAGCCTTGGTGTTGCGGGAGTCGAACTTGACCTTGGGATGTCCAGTGAGCTCCCGAAGGGCTTGGTGGTTGTTGAAGTCGGCCGGGACAGTGGTCAAAGCGTTCTGATATTCGTCCCCTAGAATGCCCTCACGACTGACGAAACCGAGGTAGACATTGAAGTCGTTGAGGGACATCGGGTGCCACTTGCTAGCCAGCCTGAAATTGATGCATCCCCTGGTAGACAGATCGGGACCTACCCCACCCTTTGGCTTGAACAGATCTACCTTGTACCAAAAACTCGCAAAGAACTCAAGGCTGAGCTCCAGATATGTAGGCTGATCCATGAAAAATAAGCTTTCCCATCCTATGCCACTAACCAACTCCCGAATTTGGGACCCAATTTATCATACAAATCCATATCTAGCTTAGCACACGGGGCCACCCCCTTGTAGTTCATCAAAGTGACCTTATCCAAAGACGGTTTATCATTGAAAATGAACAATTCATTAAAAGTATCAAGGTCAGCCGTTACCAGGTAACTAGGTCTGGATCCCGAAGCAGGCGATGGGGTCTCGAGATCGTCGTCCTCCTCTTCAGTTCGCTGGGATTTGCGGGGGGTCTGGACTGCTACTGCCTTGCCCTTGGGAGTGGCCGGGAGCTTTCTTTTCTTGCTAGCTGGGGCCTTGGATGCAGGGGCTTTGTGGGCACTCTTCGCCGCTTGGGTCGGCGCTTTAGAGGTTGATTGGGTTTTGGCCTTGGCCTTGGTTTTCTGCGGGGGCGGGCTGGGAGGCTTGGGCGGGTCAATCTCACCCTCTCCTTCTGTGGTGGCTCCTGCTCCCTGGCCCTCTTGAACATCCTCGGGACCTTGATCGTTGTGCTCGGGGTCCTGAGCGTCTTGCTCATCAGGCTGCTCCTTCTGCTCCACCTCCTCTCCCCCTTCCTCTACTTCGTCTTCTTCCTCAGCCGCCGGCTGGTCGTCGGAATCCCAGGGGAACTGCTCCTCGTTCTCCTTCTCGACCCTCCGAGCCTCACGGAGGCTGGAGCTGGTCTGGGCTCCCTCCTCTTCCTCGGTATTAGAGGGAATAACGTAGCCGATGGGCTTTACATCGAGAGGAATGGAGTTCACCGAGCTGGGAGGAGGTTTCTTCTTGCTTCCGGCGGTGGTGGTTGGAGGAACGCGGGTGACCTTGCCGGATCTGGTCATCTTTGGAAGGGAGGTGGTGAAGATGATCTCGTCGAGGTCTATAGTGGCTTCGGAGGAGGCTGATCCGAGTGGTTCAGTGGCGGTGGGTGACTGATCAGTGGTGGTGTTCTTTGGCTGGGGTTGAGTGGAGAGAGGAGTAGGAGTGGGGGTAGATGAGTGAGAAGTGGTGGGTTTGTTTAGGTTGAGGCTTGTGCGTGCCATGAGGAGGAAGAAGGGTTTTGTTTATGGAAAGAAGGGAAAGAGATGTTATGTTTTGATTTAATTGGGAGAGATGAGGGGGTTTTAGTTGGGTAACGGATGGGATTTGACGGTTAGGTGGTGTGGGTGAGTGGGTTGGAAGACGTGGAAAGGTGGAGAGAGAGATGGGAGCTGATCTCCTTGGGCTTCGTTCGCCACGTGTCGCGCCGGGAGAGGACGCGCAGTGCCAAGGGCAGCGTGCGCCTGCACCTACACGGGAAACGGAGAAAGCAAATCAGCTTTTGAGGATTTTGAAAATAGGAGAGAGGGCAATAAAATCAAAAGAATTAAATGGGGGTTAATAAAGTAGGGGACATAGCATTTAATTGGAGAGAGAGGGAGACAAAGGAATTAAATAAAAGGGAAAGAAGACAAAGAAATTTAAAAATTTACCTAGGTAACATAAAAAGTGTGTATAAAGAATTTGAAAAGCTAGAGTTGACTCAAATAATAAATAAAAAAAAAGGAATAAAGGGTTTAAAAGGGGAATAAGAAGGGACAAATTAATTAAGGCCACCTAGGGAAGAGAAGAAATGTGCGTGTGAAAGAGGGAAAATGACTATTGGACTCGGAATTTAAAGATAAGGAAATTAAAGAGAGAGGGTTAGGAATTCGGGGGCTGTCCCCACACTTGGCCTTGATTATCGTCTAGGCCTAGATGTTGTTTCTTCATTCGGGGGCGTTGATTGTTGGGTCCTCGACCCTTGCTTCTTCGGTAGTCGAGGGCTTGAATCCTTCATAGAAGGGTTTCAGCCTATGACCGTTCACCTTGAATGGCTCCCTATTGTCCAGATTCTGGATCTCAACAGCCCCATGATCAAACACCGCAGTGACTTTGTACGGTCCCGTCCATTTGGACTTGAGCTTTCCCGAGAAAATCCGTAGCCTTGAGTTGTATAGCAAAACTTTCTGCCCAACAGTGAAGGTCTTGAATACGAGATGCTTGTCATGCTGGGCCTTGGTCTTGCCCTTGTAGATCATTGAATTCTCATAGGCATCCCCCCGAAGTTCTTCGAGCTCTTGAATTTGCAAACAACGGTCCTTGCCTGCCAAGTTCAGATCCATGTTGACCTTCTTGATTGCCCAAAATGCCTTGTGCTCAATTTTGACCGGGTGGTGATACGGCTTGCCGTAGACCAACCGATATGGCGTCATGCCGATCGGGGTCTTGAATGCAGTACGATAGACCCATAGCGCGTCTCCCAGTTTGAGACTCCAATCTTTCCTTGACTGATTCACGGTCTTCTCGAGAATAGCCTTAATTTCCCGATTCGAGACCTCAGCTTGCCCATTGGTTTGGGGGTGGTAAGCTGTAGATACTCAGTGGGTCACCCCATACTTGTTAAGTAATGACGAGACCGTTCGATTGCAGAAATGATTCCCCCGATCGCTGATAAGAGCACGCGGGGTCCCGAATCGGTTAAAGATGTGGGTCCGGAGAAAATCAACAACCACCCTTGAATCGTCTATCTTGGTGGCCTTGGCTTCAAACCATTTGGAAACATAGTCTACTGCGAGCAAGATGTACGTGTTCCCGAATGAATTCGGGAACGGTCCCATGAAGTCAATGCCCCAAATATCGAAAATTTCGCACGCAAGGATGCTGGTCAAAGGCATTTGGTTTCTAGCTCCGATGTTTCCCATGGCTTGGCATCGAGGGCATGTTGCGCAAAATAGATAACTGTCCTTGAAGATTGATGGCCAATAAAGACCGGCTTCCAGGACCTTGAGTGCGGTTTTCTTTGCAGCAAAATGTCCCCCTTCTGTTGTCGAGTGGCAGAACTTGAGGATTGATGGGACCTCGTCCATGGTGACACAGCGCCTAATAATCTGATCTGAACAATGCTTCCATAGGTAAGGGTTGTCCCAAACATAGAACTTGGCTTGCTTGCGGATCCGGTTGTGCTCTGCACTCGAGGCTTCGACTGGAAGCACGCCAGTGGCACAAAAATTAGCTATGTCCGTGAACCAAGGGAACTTCGCGGTGTCAACTAAGCACAAATGCTCATCTGGAAAAGTGTCCCGAATGGCTACTTGAGAGTCATCCTCTTGATTCGGGAGCCTACTTAGGTGGTCAGCTACACAGTTCTCGGTCCCTTTTTTGTCCTTGATAGCAAGGTTGAACTCTTGAAGTAGGAGGATCCAGCGGATAAGCCTAGGCTTCGCGTCAGTCTTCTTGAGCAGGCATCGAAGGGCGGAATGGTCAGAGTACACAATCACTTCTGTACCCAAGAGGTACTGCCGAAATTTGTCAAGGGCATAGACAATTGCCAAAAGCTCTTTCTCTGTCGTCGTATAGTTTTGTTGGGCGGGATCCAACAACTTGGAGGCATAGTAGATGACGTACGTCTCCTTGTCTTTATTCTGACCCAGAACAGCTCCCAAAGCCTGGTTGCTTGCATCGCACATGATCTCGAAGGGGAGCATCCAGCCGGGGGCCCGAATGATAGGAGCAGAAATGAGCTTGGCTTTCAAGGTCTCGAATGTCATCTTGCACTTGTCATCGAATACAAAGTCCACATCCTTGTGTAGCAATTGGCACATTGGCTGGGCGATCTTGGAGAAATCCTTGATGAACCTCCTATAAAAACCTGCATGTCCAAGAAAGGAACGCACATCTCGAATATTCGAGGGGTAAGGCAAGGTCTCGATAGCTTGGATTTTAGCCTTGTCCACTTCGATACCCTTTCGGGACACGATGTGGCCCAAGATTAGCCCTTGGTCAACCATGAAATGACATTTTTCGAAATTAAGAACAAGGTTAGTTTCTATACATCTTTGCAGAATTTTCTTTAGATTCGAGAGGCATTCGGAAAAGGAATTACCATAGAACGTGAAGTCGTCCATGAATACCTCGATGCATTCTTCCACAAATTCTGAAAAGATGCTGACCATGTACCTCTGGAATGTAGCCGGGGCATTGCATAACCCAAAGGGCATGCGTCTGTAAGCGAAGGTCCCGAATGGGCACGTGAAAGTGGTCTTCTCCTGGTCTTCAAGGGCTACTGGAATCTGGTGGAATCCGGAATACCCATCCAGGCAGCAATAATGCGTCTTGCCCGCAAGGCGCTCCAGCATCTGATCTATGAAGGGCAATGGGAAGTGATCTTTTCGGGTGGCCTCATTCAAGCGTCGGTAGTCGATGCATACACGCCAGCCATTCTGGATTCAGGAGGGAATTAGCAGACCCTCGAGACCCGGAATGATGGTGATACCTGTTTTCTTCGGGACCACCTGAACGGGGCTGACCCATGGGGAATCAGAGATGGGATAGATTACCCTGGCATCGAGCAGCTTCAGGATCTCCTTCTTAACTACCTCCATCATGGGGGGGTTCAAACGCCTTTGAGGCTGTCTGACTATCTTGGTGTCTTCTTCGAGATGTATGCGGTGAGTGCACAAGGACGGTGACATTCCCTTGATGTCGGCAATCGTCCAATCGATGACCTTCTTAAAACTCTTGAGGAGGTTCACTAGCTCAGCCTCTTGATCGGCTTCAAGTTTGTTGGAAATTATGACTGGAAGGGATTCTTTCTCCCCGAGGTAGTCATACTTCAAGTGTGAGGGCAGTGCCTTAAGTTCAAGGTCTGGAGCTTGTACCAGAGAGGAGGGGAGTCGTTCATGATCTGCACATTCGGGGGACTCGCTCGGGGGCTCGACTGATAAGATCGCATTTTCTTCGAGGGCTGCTGCGACCGTGCTTAGTTCATTGGGAACCGTAATGGATGCTGTCATTTCTTTCAAAGATTCGGGAGTGAGACTTCGCTCAAGAATCAGCTTTAAGGGCTCGATAGAGTTCAGCTCAGCAATATTCTCCACAAGGGGATCTATAACGTCAATAAAATTGACACTCGAAAATTCGGGGGGGTACTTCATGGAGTCCAGCATGTTGAAACGGATGATTTCCCCGTCAAATTCGAGGGAGATAGAGGCCTCATAGCAGTCAATCTTTGCGCGGGCAGTGGCCAAGAAAGGGCGTCCCAAAAGTAAATCCGAGGACTTGGTATTTGTGGGATTTTCCATGGAGAGAACATAGAAATCCGCTGGAAATAGGAATTCACCAACTTGGACAAGGACATCCGTGATTATGTCTTTGGGATATACCACCGAACGGTCTGCAAGTTGGATTACAAGTGTGGTTTCCTTCAAGGGCCCGAGTCCAAGACCGTAAATGGTCAAGGGCATGACATTGATTCCAGCTCCCAAATCACACATTGCCTTTCCAATATCGATGGTCCCGATTCTGCAAGAGACCGTGAACATGCCTTGGTCCTTGCACTTGGGTGGAATTTTGCGCTGGATATGGGCGGACAAGTTAGCTCCCACACTAATTCTATTCACCTCGGTGAATTTGTTCTTGTTGGTGCAGAGCTGCTTCAAAAACTTTGCATACCGAGGCATGTTTTTTATGGCCTTGAGGAGGGGAATATTAATGACGACCTTGCTAAACATGTCAAAGATGTCTCGGTCTTCCTCTTCTTTCTTCTTCTTGACTAACCGCTGAGGGAACGGGGGCTCGAGCACTTTGTTGATGAATTCTTGGGAGAATTCTTCTTCCTCAACGGGTTGTTTCTTCTTGCAGCGAGACTTTTTACTGGAGAAGAAATGGTCAAGAGCTACGTCGCCAAACTGGGACTTCTTGGGTTGTTCAGTAGGTGGTTCACACTCGGGGGCTCGAACGGCAGTGTCAGCTTCGGGGCCTTGAATGTCTTCTGCAGGCTCAGGATCTGGATGGACACAAGAGGGGATTTCGAGACCACTGCGGAGGCTCATGTCACACGCCTCATGCTTCGGGTTAGGTTCCATCTGCCCTGGAAATCTCCCTCCATTTTTCACCTCTTTCATTTCTGCCATGAGAGTACGAATTTGTTTCTCCAGCTCCGTAATTTTCTTCTTATCGGGGGAGGATTCCTCATTCGGGGGCGCTGGCATGGTGAAGTTCTGGTCTGGAGGAGGCTGCCTCTGGTATTGATAATTCTGGAAATTGGGTCTAGGCTTGAAATTCTACATATTGAAAGAAGGGGGGTGATTTCCATATGGGTTTTGTTCATACTGATGGCTAGTTCCGGCCTGCTGGTTGTTGTTCCACCCATAGTTAGGTTGCTTCCAGCCTTGATTGTGGTGTTGGCCATATGGGGCATTGAATCCTCCTGCTGCATTGACTGGCATTTCTTCGGGGATAAATGGGCAAGCATCAGTGGGATGGTTTGAAAGCTGACAGATTTGGCAGGCCTTAACCTGGACTGGATGTCCCGAAGCCATGTTCTGCAACATACCCGTGATGGCTGCCAATTGATTCTCCATAGCAGCCGAACGGGCGTCTTGAACGCTAGTAGAATTGTTGAGCTGGAGGTTGTTCTTGGCCATGAGCTCGATGGTGTCCTTGGCAGCAGCAGGAGTAAGTCTAGTAATGGATCCATTAGTAGCAGCGTTTAACAAGGCCTTGTCCCGACCGTTGAGTCCTTCACAAAAGTATTGCATGAGAGCATGTTCGGAAAGATTATGGGAGGGGCATAGGGCTTGCATCTTTTTAAACCGCTCATAGTATTGCTCAAGATCTTCCGAGTCTTTTTGGAGGATGGATACGAGCTACTTTCGGGTTACCATTGCAATGGACACCGGGTAGTATTTGTCCGTGAAAGCCTTGGACATCTCGGCCCATGAATTGATGGATTGCGGCTGCAAGTCATAGAACCAGTCAAGAGCGTCGTCCTTGAGGGACCACATGAAGGCACAGAGTTTGGCATGCTCGATAGTAACGTTGTGGGGCTTCATGGCGTCGCAAATGGAGTGTAGTTGCTGGAGGTGGCGATGTGGATTCTCTTTGGCCAATCCTCGGAAGAGGGGTAGGTGGTGCATGGTGGCGGACTTCAGTTCCCAGTCGTTCAGGACCACTGGCCAAACAATACAACTGGTCGGGGCCTCAAGGGCAGCATTGAACTCATCGATGCTCTGGATTGGTGGGGGAAGTGGTGGAACGTCATTCCCTTCGGGGTCGTGGTGATCCATGTCAGGTCCTTCTGGATGGACCGGGGGCAAGTTTTCGGGGTCTGGATTGTCTTTGACGTCAAAAAGACGTTCGAGGTCCCGAACACAAGGATTGGAATTTCCTCGTGCTAGTCGTCGAAGGCCTCTTTCAGTTCTTCCTAACTCGTGATCAAGGGGTAGTAAATCGGGTGCAGATCTCCTGGTCATACAAACAAGAAAAATGAATCAGTCTTGAAACAATCCCCGGCAACGGCGCCAATTTGGTTGTCAGTCAAATAGAGATTTATAGTGCCTGAAAATGTGTGTGCACAAGAGATATAGTGTACAGTGGTAGTCAGGGTCGAACACAGGGATTGTGAGAAACTGATCCAAGGTCTTGAATGTATTCGGGGGAGAAAAGCACAAAAAGTAACAATCAGAGGGGGGTTTTACTTGGCTAAACAAGTTAGCCAAGGCAGATTTGGGAGCTAACAATCGCTATCTAGGAAAGCAGTACTCGGGACCTTGAGGTGTCAATTCGGGGTCCCGAATAATAAAACAAAGCATGTTAGTAAATAAATCCAGAAATAATAAAACAGGGGTGAAACAAGCACAAATAATCAGATAGATGAGGGTTCTCAGCAAAGGCATTCTTGGGTTGCATTCGGGGGCCCGATCGTCATCAGCACAAGGATATTCTATTCAAGATGTCATAGAAATGACATAGGGACCAGATTCCTCGGATATCCCCTACTTTTCTCTTAGGAGAAACTACCCCGTTTCCACATATGAGGTAGTCTTGACAGTTTGCCATCCCTCCAGGCATGAATGCGGGAGGGCCATACTCAAACTGCCCATGAAGCTAAGAAAGACAGATCTAGAGCTAAAAGTCCCTCAGTTTGTCAGGCTCGTGACCTCGCCCTAATCAACTACTCACCCTATCTATTCGAGACCACTTCAGCGCAGTCAAGACTAAATAGATGCCTACTTGTTCCATGCAATTTTCCTTCCGTATTCATTACAAAGATGGCAAAATTCACACAAAATAACAATCAGTTGATCAGACCTCAAATTAATTCATGTGAAGATGTAATTAAAATGACAAGTAATTGAATATGGCAGCAAGAATATATTAAACACATTAAGGCCTCGAATCTGCCCTTGCAACCCTTGAATCACCTTTGCTAAGAACTAGAGATTTAGCTACTCATGCTTGAAGATGAACAAATAATAATTGAAGAAAGCATAACAAGTAAATAAATAGATTAAGGGAAGAAGACTTTGTTACTAAAAATCCGTTTGGAGCCCGGCGGCAAGGTTGAATGCGCTAACAAGAACTAGAGAGAGAAACTAGAGAGAAGTCTAAACTATTTTCTAAATTATGCTAAGTGATGAGAGATTAGGAAGAGATGTCTAAACTATTCTTGGATGCTCTTTAAATAGTAGAGCTCCAAGCACAAAATATCTTCAGCCTAAAACTAGGGACAAAATGCATTAATTGAAAGCCTATAAAAATGGATCCATGCTCCTTAAAGCACAAAGCTGAAAAAGCATAAAGCTGTCTGATTTTTCCAGCTTTGGCAGGTCTGGACTGGGCTCAAGGGCTGAACTGGTCAGATCGGTAGGTATTTGGTAGTCAGTGCGGAGCGTCAGAATAGTGTCAGAGGAGTCACATGGGCGCTTAGGCAGGATGACACGTGGAAATACCACTCTTTGCCCTTCGGGAGTCCGAACTGGGAATCCAATTCGGGGCCTTGAACGCTGCTTTGGACTCGGGACCTCGACTTTTGGTCTTGAAGCTTGAATTCGCTCAAAATGCACCAAAAACACATGTTTTTGCATAAACTCCCTTTTTAGGCCTTGATCTGCAATAGTAATGAAAACAAAGGGTAAATTAGCAGAATCATGCCTTGAATTGAAGAGAAAATGGGGAGAAAATCATGCATAAAAACATGCTATCAAACGTCATTTATTTAAAGATGGAGGGAGTATTATTAATTATTATTATGGACTAAACTCATGACCTACTCCCTCCGGCTGAAATTAATTGACGTTTACTGTTCATGCACGCCTCCCTAGGAGGCCCGGATGACTCACTATTTGACCCCAAAAAATTGCGTACGTTTTTTCTAACGTACGTTCACAAAAAAGTACGGATTTTTTGGGGTCAAATAGTGAGTCATTCGGCCTCCTCGAAACGCGTGCATGAACAGTGAAACGTCAATTAATTTCAACCGGAGGGAGTACGTCATAAACAAATCAAAGAAATCAATAGGCAATAGGTTGTCGAACTCAGATTTAAATCTCATCTTTAAAAAAAAAAATAATAGTGACCGCGCGTCGAACACGTCAAATATAGTAGTGAAATAGTTATGGAATTGGGGGTAGAAATACAACTTATCACTGTCTACAAGGGTTTGTAGATGATGGTAAGAGGATCGTCCACAGAGACCTCTAGGAGATGTAATTCTTGAGTTGACTTCCTCGTCACTGAGTTTTGGTTGAGTGTTATCTGAAACTAAAGACAAAACAGAAAGTAGTGAAAACAATTCAAAGTAGTATTGGCCGAAGTCTAGGCCAAGACTGGGGTCTAGAATAGGAATAAGTCTAGTGATACGGAATTCCAGGTAAGGGCGATGTGAGAGCCTGTGTTCTTATGCATCGATCATTGACTGAAATATATTCATCTCTTCTTTCATAATACTGCTATAGAGTGGAGGAACTCCTTTTCACTCCTGTCTTCCCTCCTCTTCAAATTACCTGGCGGGTACTCCCTCTCCTGATAATCCTAGCCAAGGGGCACCTTGCTGGTTAAAGGGTTTATCTGTTTGACTGCTGTCTTGAATGGTTGCTCACCTCTTCAATGGCACAGGGGAAGACAGTACCTAGGTCAAGGTGTTTCCTCACGGAAACCCTAGGTCGTCAATCTGGTCTCGACCTAGATTACCTATTCTTCTAGTCTGGCGCGAGACTAGTCACCTACTCCGTCTAGCCGGCGGGTACTCCCTCTCTTTCTAGGCTAGTTACAACTCTTCTCTACTAGGGTACAAGGATGATCAAACCTTGTCTCTAGTGAGTAAGCGATAGATTAAGTTCAAGAAATAAATAAATACAAAAGAAGAGATTGTGAAGCACGAAAGTTGCCTCACGATTGCATAAGAACGTCAGCTCCTCAACCCTTACCAAGAATTGGTGTTTAGCTACTCATACTCATGGATAAAAAGATAAAATATTTAATTGCATAAATAATATAAATCCGAGATAATAAAATCCGGAGCAAGTGTAACAATGTCGAACTAAGAAAGGAGAAGAAGGATTGCGTAGCTAACTGATGATGCGGACAGGGGTGAATAAAGTTCAGCTAAAATAGCCCTAAGAACCTCTGTCCCAATCCAACTCTAATTCCTAGAAAATCTCCTAAAAGATTATTACAATTAATTGTTCTTAAAATGGAAACTAAATCACAATTAAATAAAGAGGGAGATCCCATTCGGGATTCTTCAAAAGATTGTCTTCAGATCCCTCTAAAATTGCGGGACAGCTGCTACGTGCCAGCTGTAAGAGTCCAACGCTGATGGTGGTCCAAACGCTCCAAACTACTGTCTGATCGCGACGGAGTCTTGGCCGAAGTCTAGGCCAAGACGATTCTGGTATGCGCGCTGCGTCAGATGCGAACATGTCTAGGCCAAGATCCAGGCCTAGACTCGGGTAATCAGCTCCAACTCTCTTCTGCTCAGATTCCTCAAGTGCTGCCTCCAAACCAGACCTGATAAGATATGGGAATTTAAGGGATACATGACGGGTGCGTCGCATGTCCCGCATAAAATAAAAATACAACTCAGTGCTATGCTACAAATTAATGCAGATAGTGGTGAGAGGATCGATCCCACAAGGACAAGCTCGTCTAATTCTTGTAGTTCCTGCAAATAACCAAGCAAAAGAAACCAAGTTTTGGGGTGAAATAACAATTAAACGAAAATACAGTGGATTTAAGATCAGTTGCAAACAATAAAAACAGCTTTAAAACGGAGAGAATTACAGTGGAGAAAATATTCCGGGTAGAGATCATTGCGAGATGGCATTGGTAAGTTGTTGATCATTGACAAAATACATTTTTGAAATGGTTTTCATAGAAGAAGTTGTGGAACCAGCTCACACTAGATTCCCAACCTGCTACAAAAGTATTTAAAAGAATCACTTCATTTTAAACACCCTAATCTTCCTAAGCTCATCCTAAGACTCTTGATCCGCCACTTTGCTTGGCTATGCAGAGCCTTCGACAAAGGGATCAGAATACTTAAGGAAGAGCTCAAGAGATTGATTAAAAACAGTGAGGTCCCTCTCCTAGACAAGGGAGTACTATCATCATCCACAAGTCTGGTCTAGTTTGGCACTTGACCCAGCTGTCACCTAGGTCGGCCCTTCTCAAGGCCTTGGGATGGGATGACCGCCTAATTCAACTCCTTCTTTCAGCATAGACCAAGTACATGCCCCTCATACCCTGCTGAATCGTCTACTGCTGTTCTCTAAGAGTGATTTAATCACAAGAGAACTGACTCCACTTGCCCGAATTAAATTCAAGGTGATCAAGCTCAAAAATTAATAAAGACAAGTTTAAAATTAAAACAAGAAGGTTTGAAATATGAAATTCATTTCTATGAAGCTTAAACAAGTCTCACAATCAACATACCAGCCAATCTCTTGATCCCTACCAGGAACTTAGAGTTTAGTTACAATACATAATCAAAATAAACAAAAGGAGTTCAAATCCGAAATTGCAAGGAAAGCTGAAAAATCTGGAAAAAGGTTGGAAAATGCTGATTTTCTCTCTACTGTTCTCCCTCTCTTTTTTTCTCTGGTCTGGTTCTTCCTCCTCTCAAAATATACTTCAGAGGTCCAGCCTTCACCATAAAATAATTGCAGCATGTGCTGCCATACCAGGCTGGTGCTGGGCACTACCTTACTTTAGGAGAGAATAATCTTGAATAAAACAAGGGGAATGTTTCATCATTCTTCCATTGATGTCCCCTTGTGCCTCTGCAAGGTGGAAGAGAGAATCCAGGCACTAATACTCGTGCTCAAGTCCTCCAGGTTCCAGGCTGGTTAAACCAGCACTCACAAATAAAAATACAAAAGTACGCTCAGTGCTGTCCAGGCTGGAACTCTGACAGGTCGCTTCATGTCAAGGCCTCGAGAAGAGCTGGAATCGGCAGATTGGTGCAATGGCCCTGGGACGAAGAGACCAAACTCGGGAGGCAGCAGGCTGAAATCAAAATTCCAACTCTGATTGATTGTTTTGACTCTGATCTTCAAGCTTTTCGTTCCTTTTCCTCAATTAACGATTATTAAGCCTGAAAAGCAAAATAGGAAGGAAACAAGCTCAAAGTAGCATAATTATCATCTCAATTAATAATAAAAGAGAAGATAAAACATTGAAAATAAACCATCAATCAATACATCAGTAGATTTACTGTCCAAAATAACTAGTAAATGGACAATAAAACATGATGAAATGCAATGCAATCAAACTCCCTACACTTAAACTATGCTTGCCCCCAAGCATACAAACTCAAAGACTCAACAAAAATTAAAAACACAACAAAACAAAACAGACATCCTGAACCCCCCGGACTTTCTCATTTTCAGATTGCTTACCCCTCCACTGGATCTGCCAAGACACTTCACTAGAGTACCCAATGCTAGACTAACAAGGAATGATCAATACCCCGAACATACACCTTTCACATGGTATCAAGACACCCTACTAGATTAGATTGATAAAGTATAGGACAACAAGGTTTACCAAGGATTTGAGTCCCACCAAGTGTCGTCTATCAAAAAGTGCCTAAAGACTGGTGCCATTTAAATCACTTTGACAGAAATTCTTCTTCTTTTATTTTCTTTTATGTCGTTGGCAAATTTTCCTGACAAATCAAGTGTCTTTTCTATGATAAATTTTTTTCTTTTATTGACACTGCACATAGACAGAGCTTGCCCTTTTCAGCGGGGACTTCCACCTTTGCTATGTCTGTCCTATGACATTCCAACACCTTTATTTGTCTCACGCTACAACAGATAGAACGACACACTCAAATCCGGGCAGCAAACCCCATCATCCTAATAAGAATTAAGGTCCTAGCTAGGTGTCCTTTCGACCATATGGATGGCTAATGTTCGGGAAACATCATATTAAATGCCCCTTAGGCATTGATCATTTACGCTCATTCGCTTCCCTGTTACTAAAGCATTGTATTCCCTAGAAGAGTGTCTACATGCAATCCCAACGAAAGACTAAACAATCTAAGCAAGAAACCAGCGATTCGGATGCGCACAACAAAACAGACTCGAAACATGCATAAAGATACCAATAAAAATCATGCAATTGACAGACTCTATACTGGACAAACTGACATAAAAACAAAAAATTAAAACACAGTAATTTGACTCACAAAACGGGCTCAAAACACACAATCAATCATTCAATATTCACAAAAAATGCAAGACATATTTAACACCCTCCCCACACTTAAAAGACACAATGTCCTCATTGTGTGGAGAGACAAAAATAAAAGACAAAACAGAAAAATAAAGGAAAGGAAAAATACGACCTGGGGGCAAAGGCAACTCATGTTGCTGGGGTCTGGGGATCTTGGCCAGAAGCTTGGCCTAGATCAGGGGCAGGAGAGTCCTTCGGCTTTGGATCTCTTGGAGCAGGAGGGCGCATCGACTGATGTGGGGTCTTTGCGGGCTGTGCTGATGGTGTTGGTGCATCCTCCTCATCTGATGACTCGGAGTCACTCCCGGAGCTCAGATCGTCATGTAGATCTTTGAGGAGCTTGAAGTGGGCCTGGAGATGTTGGTAAACGTGGAGGACGTTCGTCCTTGTGAGCTTCATCTGCTCAAGGAGCACGTCCTGCCTATCATTAAGAACTTGGGCCCATTTAGGCGCCACTTCACTGCTGGATGCTGGATGCTGGAGGCTGGTCTCGGCCTTTGTCTTGGCCTAGACGGTCCAGAATGATCTTCTGCTGCTCAAGGATGAGCAGCTGGCGAGCTTGAAATTCCCTGGCCCATGCTGGAGGCTCATTGGTGCTACTGGCAGGAGGATCTTGGCCTGCGTCTTGGCCTAGATCGGCCGCAGCATCAGGAATGGTTGTGTCTTGGCCAGCGTCTTGGCCTAGATCCTGGGCAAGACTGCCCTCTGCTTCTTCTCCAGGGATGATTATGGGACGCAACTTGTACTTCCCTCCATTTTTCTTTGAGAAGATATGCTCCTGGACTGGTGTAAATCATGTATTACAAGCAACAAACTCTCCTTCCAAATGGAAATGTCCCATTTGGTCGAAGGATCTAAAATCTAGGATTTTGGGGGAGCAACATCTATGCAAATCAGAAGCAGCAGGATCTAAACTAGCAATTTGAATAGCAAGCCAAGTAATCAAGGAGCCAAAAATTAGCTTGGTTTTAGACTCACGGGCATGCAACACTTGAACCAAATATAAGCCTAAGTTGACCTTTTTCTTGTGCAATAGCAAAAACAATTCAGACTTGGCTAAATTTCCCGAAACCTTTGTCTTCCCCGAAAGGTTGATAGACAAGGTTCTATGGAGCATCCTAAGCGCAGGGTTCAAAATGGCATGTGCCTTAGAGTTTCTATCAAACCTAGCATTCTTATCACCAATGATCTCTCTAAAAGCAACATTATTATCCCAATCAATGGGATAATCAAAAATAGCCTCATCACTAAAGGCAAATCCTAACAAAGCATTGAAGGCATCCACAGACAAGTGACTCCATCTGTCACACAACCTAAAATTAATCACATCAGGAGCAGCAAAATCAGGTTTGTCTCTACCCCTAACATACAAAGTATCCTCATCAAACCAGAAGGTTGTGTGAAACTCAAGACACAGTTCAGTAAAAGCATCACACTCAAGAGACATGAAAGGGACCCAACCAATCGCATACACATATTCCCTAATTTTATCCCCTAATGCCATCTCATTCAAAAAATCAAATTCTAAACGAGCATAAGCAGGGATATCACAGGCATACATATCACGCAACTTGGCCTTAAGGTCTGGCGTATCAAAATTCAACCAGCCTTTGAGTGTGTGCAGGGGAGGAAGAGAACGTACCTTAGGAGTCTTGGCCGTAGGTTTGACCAAGACTGAAACGTCTTCATCGTCCTCATCAGAATCCTCCTCAACCACCTTCTGTTTCCCCTTGCTTTTGGCTGAGGAAGGAGCGGCAGGGGCCTTGCTCTGCTTAGGGTTTGTAGGCGGTGGTGGTGATGCGATTGGGGCCTTCGCCGGCTTCTTAGGTGGAGCAGTTTTGTGGGCCACTTGCTTGATGCGCCCTGATTTCTTGGGCGGAGCAGTGGCTGATTTCTTCTTCGCAGGAGGTGGCGGTGGTGGTGTGGTAATAGTATCGGCGGCGGCAGTAGCTGGAGGAGGTTTCTTCGCAGCGGTGGTCGGAGCTGGGTTTGAGGCTCCGACAGCTGCCATCTTCTTCATCTGCCTGCTCATTCACCGGCTGTCTCTATCTCCAGTTGTCGCCGGAGCAGAGGTCTTCATCCTCTTCGCGAGAGGAACCTCGTCGGAATCCTCATCGGACACGACCACAGCTCGGTCGGTACCTTTGACGCTCTCCTCCGACTCCTCGGGCAGCTCATCTTCGGAGGACATGGAGTCGTCATTCTCCAGCGCTTCCAGTAGACGTCTTGCGGCGGAGGCGGAATTGGTCGGAACTGTACTCGGCGGAGCTCCACGGAGGTCGTCACTCTCCTCTGGGACGTTGGGTGGTGAAGGTCGGCTGGGTGCAGTCATTGTTGCGAGAAGGAAAAGAGATTGAAAGGATTTTGGGTTTTTTGGAGTTTAGGTTGTGTAGGAGGACTGTGCGATTTTGGGGAAGAAGAAGGAGAAGGGTCTGCTGCTTTTAGCTCAGGTGAGAGATTGGATTTTGTTGGTCGTGGGGAGATCGTGTCAGAGTGGGAGAAGGAATATGCAGAGGTGGTTTAATTTCCCACGCTGCCAATTAATTCCAATAAATTGATTTTTGGACATGTCCGTTCCAAAAGCAAATAAATGTTTTAATTGGTGGCGCTGACACGTGTCCCAGTAACTCACAAAGGGGCTCTTCACACGCAAGGCAGTCTAGCCCTAAGGCTTGGCCAAGATCTTGGCCAAGACTACTTCAATTTCCCCACACTTAATTTCCTGCACAACAACGAAAATAACCCAGTGAAATCGAATGTGATAAAAATAAAAACATCCTAAAATTGAAAGAAACAAGGGTTACCTCCCTTGCAGCGCCCTTATTTTAAGTCCTAGGCTTGACTCTCAATTTTTCTTCAGTTGTTTGTAGGTGGCTCGTCCACCTTTTCAGAAACTTTTTCTTTCTGAAAATCCTCATAGAACGGTTTCAATCTCTGTCCGTTCACCTTGAGCTCGGCACCTGTTTTCTCATTCCTAATATCTACTACACCATGTGGGTAAATGTTAGTAATAACAAAAGGGCCTTCCCATCGAGTTTGTAATTTTCCAGGAAATAATTTAAAACGGGAATTATAAAGAAGAACTTTCTCCCCTGTGTGGAGAGGTTTTCCAATAATCTGCTTGTCGTGGTAAGCTTTCATTCTGACCTTGACAATCAGCTGATTGTCATAGGCTTGGTCTCTCAACTCCTCTAGCTCGTGGAGTTGTAACTTCCTTTCTTGGTCAGCCTCGTCATAGCTTAGGTTGCACTTCCTTATTGCCCAATATGCTTTGTGTTGCAACCCTACTGGCAAGTGGCATGTCTTCCCATAGACTAGCTTGTAAGGAGTCATCCCGATTGATCCTTTGTAAGCCATTCTGCAGGCCCACAATGCGTCATCTAACCGCTGGCTCCAATCGCGTCTGTCTAGGCCTACAGTCTTGGCCAAGACTGACTTCACCTCTCTATTCGACACTTCTGCTTGGCCGTTTGTTTGAGGGTGATAGGTTGTGGATACCCTGTGTGTGATGCCATATTTCCTGAAAAGAGAAGATAGAATCTTGTTGCAGAAGTGAGTTCCTCGATCACTAATGATCCCTCGAGGAATCCCAAATCTGTTTAAGATGTTAGATTTAATAAAGGAAATAACAGTTCTAGCATCATCATTTTTAGTGGCTTTCGCCTCTATCCATTTTGATACATAATCCACAGCTAAGAGAATATATCTGTTGCCAAAAGAAGTAGGAAAAGGTCCCATAAAATCTATGCCCCATATATCAAATATTTCACAAGAAAGAATAAAATTCATAGGCATTTCATTTCGGGAACTAATATTTCCCATTTTTTGACAAGCTGGACAAGTTTTACAAAATAGATAACTATCCTGAAAAATTGTTGGCCAATAAAAACCAGCCTCTAAGATTTTTAGGGCTGTTCTTCTCGCTCCAAAATGGCCTCCACATGCTTGGGAATGACAGAATTCAAGTATAGATTGTGTCTCACTTTGAGGTATACACCTCCTTAGCAACTGATCGGATCCTATCTTCCATAAATATGGATCATCCCAAACATAGTACTTACTGTCATGTTTGACCTTTACCCTCTCATAGGTAGTCATATCACCGTAGTGTTTACCTGTTGCTAGGTAATTCGCTATTTCAGCGTACCATGGTCGCGGGTTTGGCTGAGGTCTAGGCCTAGACTCCGGGCTAGACAGTGCGATAGAAAACAGTTTTTCATCTAGAAATTCTGCTTTAATCTCATTCGTGTCTCCTTTTGCTAGGCAACGGCTCAGGTGATCTGCCACGAGATTTTCCCTTCCACTATTGTCCTTAATTTCCAGGTTGTGCTCCTGCATAAGAAGAATCCAACGGATTAGTCTAGGCTTAGCATCATGCTTAACCAAGAGGTATTTCAATGCCGCATGATCTGAAAATACAATAATTTTAGTGCCCAATAAATAAGATCTAAATTTTTCCAAGGCAAAAACTATTGCAAAGAGTTCTTTTTCAGTTGTGGTATAATTTCGTTGGGCATCATCTAGCATTTTCGATGCATAATAGATCACATGAGGATCTTTTCCTTTCTTCTGCCCAAGAACCTCTCCAACAGCCGCGTCACTTGCGTCGCACATTAGCTCGAATGGCAAGCTCCAATCTGGTGGTTGGATGATCGGTGCTGTTGTCAGTCGTTCCTTCAGTTCTTCGAACGATTTCTTGCATGCTTCATTGAAGTCGAACTCCACCTCCTTTTTTAGTAGCTTGTAGATAGGTTCAGCCACCTTTGAGAAGTCTTTAATGAACCTACGGTAGAAACCTACATGTCCAAGAAAGCTACGAACCTCACGCAAGCATGAGGGGTAAGGCAAGTTCTTGATAGTGTCAATTTTGGCTTGATCAACCTCAATGCCTTTCTTAGAGACTACATGTCCAAGGACAATCCCTTGTTCTACCATAAAATGGCATTTTTCAAAGTTCAAGACTAAACATGTATCAATACATCTTTTTAAAATATTTTCTAAGTTATGTAGGCATTGGTTGAAGTCATTACCGTAAACGGTAAAATCGTCCATAAACACTTCGATACTCTTCTCTACATACTCAGAAAATATGCTTACCATGCACCTTTGAAAGGTGGTTGGCGCATTACACAGCCCAAATGGCATGCGCCTGTAGGCGAACGTTTCAAATGGACAAGTGAACGTCGTCTTTTGTTGGTCTTCGGGTGCAACGGGGATTTGATGAAACCCCGAGTATCCGTCCAAGAAACAGTAGTGAGACTTTCCAGTAAGTCTCTCTACCATTTGATCGATGAAAGGCAGCGGGAAGTGGTCCTTCCGAGTGACTTGATTCAGCCTTCGGTAGTCAATGCATACCCTCCATCCGTTCTGAATTCTAGCTGTTCTTTGAGCTCCATCTTCTCCTTCAATCACTGTTATTCCAGTCTTCTTAGGGACTACCTGCACAGGAGACACCCAATTACTATCGGAGATAGGATAAATCACACCCGAATCTAATAACTTGATTATTTCTTTTTTAACAACTTCCATCATAGGAGGGTTTAATCTCCTCTGGGGTTGTCGAATGGGTTTCTTATCCTCTTCCACATGTATTTTGTGGGTACAAATGTTGGATGATATCCCCTTGATGTCTGCCATAGTCCAGCCAATAGCTTCCTTATGCTTCTTCAAGACATCTATCAATTTATCTTCTTCATCTTTCGATAGCTTGGCTGAAATAATGACGGGTAGGGTGTCATCTAGGCCTAGATAGGCGTACTTCAGGTGGTCTGGCAGGGACTTCAATTCCAACTGTGGTGCCTGCACAACAGAAGGTAGAAATTTAGGAACCGTTGATTGCACATATTGACAACTAACTATTTTTCTCCTTTTGTTGGCAGTCTTGGCCGGCGTCTTGGCCAAGATCGAGGCCAAGACTAAGTTTGTATCTTCCTGGTCGGCCAAACTGTCCACAATTTCTTGGAGTTCCTTCTGTTCTCCCGTGCGGTCTTCCAAACCTTCCAGTACTTGGGTGGAAATTCCCCTGCTCAAAACATACTCAAGGGGATCGTTATGATAAATGTCAGCAATTTCCTCTGTAATTGGATCCAAAATATCCAAAAAACTAACACAATGCAAATCGTTCGGATGCTTTAGAGCATCAGTAATGCTGAACTTAATCGTCCTTCCACAACATTCAAGAATAATGCTTCCTTCGAAGCAATCTATCTTTGCCTTTGACGTCCTTAGGAAAGGTCTTCCTAATAAAATATCAGTGGTACAAGATGGCAATTGAACATTCATCTCAACTATTTAAAAGTCAACTGGATAGATAAAATCGTTCACCATTACCAAGACATCAGTCACTACACCTTTAGGTCTGATGATTGTTCGATCGGCCAGCTGGATCACCAAGTCTGTCTCATTCATGGTTCCTATCTTCAAGGTCTCGAATTCACTTAGAGACATCACATTGATGCCAGCCCCTAAGTCACAAAGGGCTTTCTCAATGATTTTGTTCCCTATTTGGCATGGAATTGTGAAGGTTCCTTGATCCTTACACTTCTCTGGGAGTTGTTGTACTGCTGAGACATTGTTGGATAAATTCACCCTCTCTATACCTGCAATTTTCTTTTTATTAGTACAAAGTTCTTTAAGGAATTTAGCATAAGAGGAGACTTTTGCAATTAAATCCAACATGGGAATATTCACAGCTATCTTTCCAAAAACAGCCATGAAATCCCTCGCTTCATCTTGTCTTTTTTCTTTGGAAGATCTGGGAGGAAATGGTGGAGGAATTTCTATAATTTCTTCCTTCTGGTCTGGCTTGGCCTGTGGCTTGGGCAAGACAGATTCTTCCTTCTGTGGTTTTGCGATAACGGTAGTCTTGGCCGGTGTCTTGGTCAAGACTACTTCTGCTTCGACTTCTTCTTCCTCATCTTCGTCCTCTCGTTCCGACTGGATTTTCCTTATTTCCTCATCTGTTTTTGCTCCTTTCCTTTCTGGCAATACCACTCCACTCCTCAAGCTTATGGCACTAACATTGTGTGCTGGATTATTTACCGTGGTTGGAGGTAATTTTCCTTGATTAGCTATCTGAGTTATTTGCTTTTATAGCTCTGCCAAGCTAGTCTGAGTTGACTGCATGTGATTTTTCTGCAGCTCCATCAGTTGCTTGAGAGTATCTTCCACTGAAGGGCCAGTAAGCTGCAAAGGTCGAGGGGCAGGTGGTAGTTGGGCTAAAGGAGGTTGGCCTGGCGCTTGGCCTAGATTCTGGCCAAGATTCTGATTTGAAGGTCGTGGAACGAAATGTTGGAAGTTGATAGGGGGTTGTTGCTGCTGAGGTACACCTTGATTCTGATTTTGATTTGGAGGGACTGGGTCTCTCCATCTGAAGTTTGGGTGTGCCCTCCATGCGTATTGGTTACTTCCTTGAGGATAGTTTTGCATGCTTCCTTGGTTCTGTGGGTATGTTGCATTAACCTGACTCACTTCGTCTGGATGCTGCACCATATAGCAGTTGTTGGTTTGATGGTCTTGTTGCTGGCATATCCCACATACCGATGCTATTTGCTCTTGGTTTTGATTTCCTGAAGTCATTGAACCTGAAATATTAACAGAAATGGTTTTAATCATATCGGTTAAATCATTAAGCTTTTGTTCAACATTAATTGAATTTAGGGAAGAATGAGAAGAATTTCTATCTGAAATTGTATTGTTTTGGCAATTGTCTGCCAATGTTTGGAGCAACATTTTTGCTCTCGTGACTGTTAGATCTTGCAATGCTCTACTTGCGGCGGAATCCACTTTCTCCTTGCAACTTGGGAGCATTCCATCATAGAAATATTGTATCATGGTGTTGTCTGCTACGCCATGAGTGGGGCAAACTTCTTGCAAATCTCGAAACCTTTGATGATACTCACTGAAGCTTTCACTACTTCTTTGTTGGATTGCGGCCATATCTTTCCTAGCTATCCCCGCCTTCGTTGTATTCCAGTACTTGTTAAGTAACATCGTGGACATCTCTGCCCATGTGTTGATGGTATTATGAGGCAAACTATAGAACCAGTTCTGAGCTCCCCCCTCTAGAGAGCTTGGAAAGGCTTTTAGCTTCGCCCTCTCCATGCTTACAGTGGTCGGTTTCATAATGTCGCACTGAACATGAAGGTTCCTTAAGTGTTTGAATGGATTTTCATTGGAATGGCCGTAGAACTTAGGAAGGTTGGCCACCATGTTGGTTTTTATGGACCAATCATTAGCTACAGGAGGGAGATTGATACAGGAAAAGGTCTCCTGTTCCGCTGTTTTATTCAGCTCCCTCATTGTTGGTTCTGGTCGATTATCCGCCATGTCTTGATCTGAATCTAGGACTAGACCGTGGTCTAAACTGTATTCTATTTCGGAATTGGAACTTTCCGATTCGCTTTCTTCTTGAGCTACTCTAAGTCGAGCTTGCTTCCTGAGTTGTGCTTCGGTCCTGGTGAGATTGGGATTGATGGGTAACAAATCTTGTTCTCTACTTGAGGACCTGGTCATCAACTGTCATTAAATAAAATAAAACAAAAACTACAAATACCGTTAGAGATCCCCGGCAACGGCGCCAAAATTTGGCCGCGCGTCGAACACGTCAAATATAGTAGTGAAATAGTTATGGAATTGGGGGTAGAAATACAACTTATCACTGTCTACAAGGGTTTGTAGATGATGGTAAGAGGATCGTCCACAGAGACCTCTAGGAGATGTAATTCTTGAGTTGACTTCCTCGTCACTGAGTTTTGGTTGAGTGTTATCTGAAACTAAAGACAAAACAGAAAGTAGTGAAAACAATTCAAAGTAGTATTGGCCGAAGTCTAGGCCAAGACTGGGGTCTAAAATAGGAATAAGTCTAGTGATACGGAATTCCAGGTAAGGGCGATGTGAGAGCCTGTGTTCTTATGCATCGATCATTGACTGAAATATATTCATCTCTTCTTTCATAATACTGCTATAGAGTGGAGGAACTCCTTTTCACTCTTGTCTTCCCTCATCTTCAAATTACCTGGCGGGTACTCCCTCTCCTGATAATCCTAGCCAAGGGACACCTTGCTGGTTAAAGGGTTTATCCGTTTGACTGCTGTCTTGAATGGTTGCTCACCTCTTCAATGGCACAGGGGAAGACAGTACCTAGGTCAAGGTGTTTCCTCACGGAAACCCTAGGTCGTCAATCTGGTCTCGACCTAGATTACCTATTCTTCTAGTCTGGCGCGAGACTAGTCACCTACTCCGTCTAGCCGGCGGGTACTCCCTCTCCTTCTAGGCTGGTTACAACTCTTCTCTACTAGGGTACAAGGATGATCAAACCTTGTCTCTAGTGAGTAAGCGATAGATTAAGTTCAAGAAATAAATAAATACAAAAGAAGAGATTGTGAAGCACGAAAGTTGCCTCACGATTGCATAAGAACGTCAGCTCCTCAACCCTTACCAAGAATTGGTGTTTAGCTACTCATACTCATGGATAAAAAGATAAAATATTTAATTGCATAAATAATATAAATCCGAGATAATAAAATCCGGAGCAAGTGTAACAATGTCGAACTAAGAAAGGAGAAGAAGGATTGCGTAGCTAACTGATGATGCGGACAGGGGTGAATAAAGTTCAGCTAAAATAGCCCTAAGAACCTCTGTCCCAATCCAACTCTAATTCCTAGAAAATCTCCTAAAAGATTATTACAATTAATTGTTCTTAAAATGGAAACTAAATCGCAATTAAATAAAGAGGGAGATCCCATTCGGGATTCTTCAAAAGATTGTCTTCAGATCCCTCTAAAATTGCGGGACAGCTGCTACGTGCCAACTGTAAGAGTCCAACGCTGATGGTGGTCCAAACGCTCCAAACTACTATCTGATCGCGACGGAGTCTTGGCCGAAGTCTAGGCCAAGACGATTCTGGTATGCGCGCTGCGTCAAATGCGAACATTTCTAGGCCAAGATCCAGGCCTAGACTCGGGTAATCAGCTCCAACTCTCTTCTGCTCAGATTCCTCAAGTGCTGCCTCCAAACCAGACCTGATAAGATATGGGAATTTAAGGGATACATCAGTAGATTTACTGTCCAAAATAACTAGTAAATGGACAATAAAACATGATGAAATGCAATGCAATCAAACAGATGGGTCGATCTTTTTTTTACGGGTTGGTCCCGACTCATTTAATTGGCGGGTCAAAAATTATGACCTAAATCTTACGAGTTAAGTACGAATTGATCCGACAGATCAAACTCATTTTGACACCTTTAACAAATCCGTTGGTGACGGCAAAAGATGAAATAAAAATTGTAATGCAAGATTTTGCTTGATTTAATTTCCCGTGCCAGTCATGGATATTTTTTTTTTAATAAGCCAGTCATGGATTAATTTGTTAATTAGCTGGATGATATTCCTTTTTTGTACTGAATTAGTTAGCTGATTATTCCTTTAATTATGTAATCTTAATTAATTAAATGCCTGTATCATGGTTAATTAATCATCTTAAAAAATTGTTAAACACGATCCCTATTGAAGACGAGATGGATGGGCAAGACGAAGTTTCTGTCCTACTCTTTATCAACGTTAATTTTGATTCCCAATATATTAAAAATGTTGAAAATTACAGTTTTTTTTAAAGAAAAGGAAAAACAGTCTAAGAGTCATTTTTTGAAAGCAGTAATAAAAAAAAATGTTTATTGGTTTATTTTCAAAAATTAATGTTTTTCTTAATCTTTGCAAAATATACTAGGGAGTCACTTTTAGCGTGACACTGGGAGTACATTACTGGTTGGTACCTATTAAGTACGGACGCTTCATTTTTTACGTTGTGTCCATGTCGAACTTATTTCCGATAATAATACTCGACGAACACTCACACGATACGTGTTAAACTTACTACCTCCCGTGTCCTATTTTTTTGTCATAATTTTAAGCAATAATTGGAGCTAAAGAGTTATTTAATGTAAATTATAATTGATAAAAGTATTTATAACACTAAATTTAATTTAAAATTAATGTTTAAATTGTTGTATCCTTAGAGATATAGTTAAAATTCAATTTTTTATTATTGTAAATGTTATTTTTATATAAATATACATACATATATGTGTAGTGTCGATGTCGATGTCAGTGTCCGTGCTTCATAAGTTGATACTAATAAGAACTCAAATTCAGATTTAAATTTCACCCACAAATTAGAAAGAAAAATAAAAGTCTTCCAAGTTTTTCTTTTTATTCTAACAGCAGATCTAAGCAGGTTGTTAAATAAATAAATAAAAATAGCGTAATTATAACGACACTAATATAATATTTTATTTTTTAAATAATAAAGATGGTGTTTCTTGAGTAGATAGATTTAGATATGTACAGTACAGGTAGATAGATGTAGATATAGATTTATAATCGCTATGTTGTCCGTTGCACTTGCATTTGTTAGGCCATCACGACATTCAGTATGTCAATACCTATGACTTGGTCAAAATTTTCAACAGCCCTAATAAATAATAGTTATATAGTATTCTAAATACACTTCCTTAAACTCATCAAGTCGGATTGTTAAACTAATAAAAAAATTGCATGTGGAGATTAGTGGATATAGATGGGGGAATTTAAAATTAAAATTTTGATTAGCTAGCACTGGGATAAACCCGATTGGAAAATATGAATTACAATACAAGTTTTCGCTAACAAATTCCGAAAAAGCGCATGTCTTTATATATAAATCCATCATCTTGGTTTACAAATGACAAGAGATTTGGAACTGCAGTATTTTCAATTCAAAACAGTGACTCAACTGTTTTCAATGAGTAGCCTTACCACATTTATTTTCTTGTTTTGTTCCTTATCTGTTCTTGTAGTTACATCCAGAGGAGCAGACACCATAGCAGCAAACCAAACAATCAAAGATGGTGAGACCCTAATATCAAGTGATGAAACCTATGAAATGGGTTTTTTCAGCGTTCAAAATTCCAGTAGTCTTCGCTACTTTGGGATATGGTACTACAAGATACCTATAGACAGAGTTGTGTGGGTTGCAAACAGAAATACCCCAATCAGGGATTCAACAGGATTTATAAATCTTGATGAGATGGGTATTCTAACTGTCAATCACAACAACTCTGTCATTTGGTCTTCCAATACATCAAGACAAGCCAGCAATCCGGTCGCTCAGCTTCTGGATTCAGGAAATCTTATTGTCCGGAATCAGAACGAAAATCGCAGTGACCTGTTCCTGTGGGAAAGTTTTCATGAACCTGGCAATACATTCCTGCCAGGAATGAAGTTAGGAAGAACAGCTGATGGGTTTTTCACTTACAATTTGGCTTGGAAGAGTATTGACGACCCAACTGAAGGCTACTACATACTTGAATTAGGCCCCAGCGGTTTAGAAGTCGAGATTACAAATAATTCAACTGTTACAGCTCGGTCAGGAGCGTGGAATGGAATTGGGTTTAGTGGGGTGCCTCAATTGAGACCAAACCCACTTTTCACCTACGATTTTGTCTATAATGATATCGAGAGGTACTACACTTACGAGCTAATCAACGCCTCGGTTATAACGAAATTGGTATTGAATCCGAATGGTGTTTGGGAGAGGAGGATATGGGTTGACAGAACAAATGAATGGGTCATTTACTCTACTTCACCAGCAGACATTTGTGATACTTACAAGTTATGTGGTGCTTATGGTACTTGCACTGTCGGCAACAATCCAGTATGTGGGTGTTTGAGTGGATTCGTGACGAGAGACCAATTCAATTGGGACAGGGCAGACTGGTCAGGTGGTTGTGTTCGTAGGATGGCTTTGGATTGCAAGAGTGATGGATTTGTAAGATATTTTAACATTAAATTGCCGGATATGAAGAACTTTTCGAGGAATGTGAGTATGACCCTAGAGGAATGCAGAATAGAATGCTTGAATAATTGTTCTTGCACAGCTTATGCCAATGCAGATATAAGAAGAGGTGGGTCTGGATGTTTGCTTTGGTATGGTGACCTACTTGACACCAAGCAGTACAGAACTGACGGCCAAGATCTTTACATCAGGATGGCTGCTTCTGAAATAGGTTTGATATTGCTTGAGTCTTCTTGTTCTCCCCCTATTTTTCTTTTCCTTGTCAATCACTGACCCTTTGCTTGCTTACAGCTGTTGAACGCCGATCCAACTCCAACCGGAAGGAAAAAGTTGGTATAATAGTTGGAGTAGTATTATCTGCAAGTCTTCTCCTAAGCTTGGGTCTATGTCTGTTTATTTGGAAGAAGAAGAAGGGAAGATATGGTAGTGTTGAAGCACCAAGTCACTTTTCTGCAGAATTTGCTTCTCTTGTTCTGTTTCAGCAAATTCAGCAGGATGATTCTGTTTATTTAGAAAATATAAGCTCTTGATTCTTGTTACTTCTTTCTCAGGGGAAGTGGAAAAAATTGCTCACGAGCAGTCTATGAGTTACCAGGATGAAGATATGGATCTACCACATTACGAATTGTCTGCCCTCGCTGTTGCCACAGATAACTTCTTATTCAGCAACATGATTGGACAAGGTGGCTATGGACCTGTCTACAAGGTAACATAAAACTAGTGCTGTCTTTGGCCACTTTTGTAATTGTTCTCAGTAGTGGCATTTCTTCCTCTAAGCTTGGTCTATTGTTCAAAAAATTTGCAGGGTACTCTAGAAGATGGACTAGAAATTGCTGTGAAGAGGCTTTCCAGGGAATCCAAGCAAGGCGTGTATGAATTCAAGAATGAAGTCAAATGCATCGCGAAACTTCAGCATCGGAACCTAGTCAAGCTTCTAGGATACTGCATTCAAATGGAAGAAAATATTCTCATCTATGAGTACATGCCTAACAAAAGCCTCGACTATTACATTTATGGTATTTAGATATTCTCTTTCCTAATCACATTCGTATTACAAGTTTTGTTTCTGTTCTCAAAATCATATTAAATTGCTGTCGGAAATGTGGTCTAACTATGCGAATATAATGAGCAGATAAATCGCAAAGCACATTACTGGATTGGAATATGAGACTCCACATTATTAATGGGATTTCCAGGGGACTTCTCTATCTTCACCAAGATTCTAGGCTCAGAATCATTCATAGAGACCTCAAACTGAGCAACATCTTGCTGGATAAGGACATGAATCCAAAAATCTCAGATTTCGGCATGGCTAGGAGTTTCGGGGGGAATGAAACTGCAGCGAATACAAATAGAGTTGTTGGAACATTGTATGAATCCTTCTCTTCTTGTTTTTTCCCCTTTACATAATTGTTAGATAATTTCATACTCACATTTTGCAAAACTAATGATATTATGCAGTGGGTACATGTCACCGGAGTACGCCATTGATGGGTTGTTCTCAATAAAATCAGATGTATTTAGCTTTGGTGTTTTGATAATTGAGATTGTGAGTGGGAAGAGAAACAGGGGATTTTCTCATGAAGGCCACCAACTTAACCTTATTGGGCATGTAAGGCTTTACTATATGTTTCTTGGGTTATGTTTCTTGAAAAACAAGTATATCGTTTAACAACTTTGATTTCAAACATTTTTCAGGCATGGAAGCTGTACAGAGAAGGCAGGTCTATCGAGCTTATTGATGTATCGATCAAGGAATGTTGCAATTTTCCTGAAGTGTTAAGATCGATTCAAGTAGGTCTATTGTGTGTGCAACATTCTCCAGATGACAGACCAACAATGGCATCAGTGGTTCTGATGCTGAGTGGTGATGGAGGATTGCCCGAGCCTAAAGAACCAGGCTTTTTTACTGAAAGAAAATTGGTCGATACGAGTTCTTCGTCTGGCAAGCCTGATTCATGTTCTGTCAATGAAGTTACAGTCACATTGATTGATGCTAGATGAAGTCACAATTTAGAAAACATTTTGAAACCTTGTAATTTTGGTGGGTATGCAGAGAGTATAAACTATGTCCATGTAACAAAAGTGCATTTCACTTGATTAGATCTTCAAATCCTTTCTTCTTCTGTTTGGGGATTCTGAGTTGGTTTGGCTTCTTCATGTCATCTGGAAACATAAATTTCTTTGCTACTTGTTCTGCATCAACACTTTCCAACTTCAATTCCATGTAAAAAGACACAGAACTTTAAGTTTATTTCATCTACCTGTGCAAACATGATATTTATAACTATTCAAGCCTAGAAACCTCAATATATCATTAGCGAAAAATGACCTAATGGAGAATGAAAAATGAAGCATGAAACATGACCAGAATGGCCATAACTGATTGCTATTGCAGGAAGAAGTAGCAGTTGACTCGAGTTTATTTTTTTGAAGGGAGCAGCTGACTCGAGTTGGAATATGTAAATTTTATTTTTCGGATAGTAATTGAAATATGTAATGGTGTAAAAAAATAAAAAACTTGACGAATTATATTAAATTCTAGATAATTATTGTCAACTCAAAACTTGATTTCTAATTTTCAGGTAAAAGGTAGGAATTTTGTCGTATTAAAATGATCTCAGGTAAAAGGTACAGGCAGCCATCAGTAATATAAATAAATCCGCACAAAGCTCTTAAGTCAACGGTTGGGTTTTGAATCAATTTTATAAAAAAAAGAAATTTACTGAAAAATCCTTTGGTGTGTGACGGTAAAAGATGAAATAAAAATTCAATTTCCCGTGTCAGTCGTGGATTAGCTGGCCATTCCTTTAATTATGTAATCTTAATTAATTAAATGCATGTATCTTGTTTAATTGGAAAAGACCAAGTTTCTGTCAGGTCATCAATGAATAGTAGTGGCGGCTCTTTACTTTCTAGCTTCGGTCAATTAAAAAATGTCGAAGTTGTGTTTTTTAAGAGTAAATTATACTCCCTCCGGTTCTTAATAAACGTTGTTTTAGCTCTTTGCACGTGGCTTAAAAAAATGATTGGTGGGGAGAAAACAAGACATTTTTTGATCATACTACCCTCAGTCTCCCTTGCTATTTACAACTGGACCATGGCTTAATTCTCACATTTGTTGGCTTGAAGCCGAGCTTGGCAAGTTGGGCCAAATTTTACAAACTGCTGGGCTGGGTTTGGTCTTGGCAAAGCTTACGAGTGCCGAGTGGTATGAAGGAAGGTAAGCCATCGGCTCCAAATTTCCAATCTCCCCTCATTTCCTATCTTCCCCAAATTCCCAAATGCTTGAAAGTTTAAACCATTCCAGCAATAAAGGGGAACGAAATTTCGGCATAATTTTAATTTCCCGTCATTGTGTTGGGATTGTATGTGGGGAAATCAATTTATGTTCAAATTTGTTTTGTCCTCAATCCCTACCTCTGGCTGCTCTCCCAAACCCTAAAAAACCTCTGTTTAAAAAAACTTGCATCAATCAATGGAGGCTGGTGATTTTAACCCTTTCTCTGATATTCGCGGAGACCCTAACATAGCTGGTTATCTTGAAAACTTACTCCAGCAAGGCGACAACCAAGGTTACTCAGATGACGGAGAGGAGGAGTTCGTGGAGCTCCGAGATGACGAGGGCGGAAATGCCGAGGACATTCCAGACTTAAACATTGAGCCTCAGCCGGAAAGTGAAGATGAAGATCCTCCATATTTAAGTTGATAACTGTTTTTGTGTATGATCAAAGATAAATTTTATTTTCATTTTCGTAAGTATGTTTGTGTGTGTCAGTTGCAGGACAACATTCATGCAACAAACGACGTAGAGAAATAGGCCACGACGAGAGGGTTGCGGCATATGAGATGCTGTTGCGGAAGAGTCAGAACGGGAAGCTTCTGAGACGGACAACAACTGAGGTCGCTGTCGCCTTCAACATTTCAATTCGATCTGTCCAGAGGTTGTGGAAACGGGGCCGAGAGTCTATGAACCACAACGTTTGCCTCAATAGAGTCAAGAATACTGGGAGGAAAAGGGTTGATTTTGATTGGCAGCAAGTCCGGGATATTCCTCTTCCTCAGAGGACCACTATGAGGAATCTTTCCAAAGCACTAAAAGTGTCCAGGACACGTTTGTCAAATGCCTTGAAGAGTGGAGAGATCAGGCGGCATTCTAATGCCATCAAGCCTATTTTGACTGATGCTAATCGACAAAGAAGGATTGAGTTCTGCCTGTCAATGCTGGATCCACATTCACCTCCTGCTGACCAGAGTTTCCAAGATATGACCAATGTCGTGCATATCGACGAGAAGTGGTTTCACATGACAAAGAAGACACAAACATACTACATGTTGGCAGACGAGGATGATCCAGTAAGAAAACTTAAATCCACTAATTTCATTCCAAAAAATATGTTTCTAGCAGCTGTAGCTAGGCCTACGTATGCGCCTGATGGTAGATGCACTTTTGATGGAAAATTAGGTATATTTCCTTTGGTAGATGAAGTGTGTGTTGTTAGGTCTAGTGCAAACAGACCGACAGGGTCAATGGAATTGAAGGCAATTGAAAAGATAGATAGGGATGTCATTAGGAAATTCATGATTGATAAGGTTTTGCCTTCAATTAGGGCTAAGTGGCCTGTAGAAAACATTGGAGATCCAATCATTATCCAACAGGATAATGCCAAGACTCATATCTTGCCTCATGATGAAGAATTTTTTTCAGCTGCTACCTCTCTTGGCTTGAATGTTATACTGTCATGTTGATCGCGCGTCGAACACGTCAAATTTAAGTTGTATAAATGAATATAAAACGGGGTAGAAGTACAACTTATCACTTGTCCACAAGGAACTTGTAGATGGTGGTAAGAGGGTCGGTCCACAGAGACTTCGGGGGGTTTGTAGTTCTTGGTTGACTTCCTCGTCACTGAATTTGGTTGGTTGAATCTGAAAATAAAGACAAAAACAGAAAGAAATAAAATAGCTCAAAACAGTATTGGCCAAAGTCTTGGCCTAGACAGGGGTCAAGATTGAAAACAGTAAGAAGAAGGTTCCCGGTAAGAGCATGAACAGGCTATGTTCTTATGATTCGATCACTGATTCAATGGTATTCATCTCGATATCTGCAGTGCTGCTGTGGATAAGACAACACCCAACTCAAGTTTACCCTCGGTTGTCAGTCGAGGCCCACGGTTGTCAATCGGGTCTGAGTTGTATTATTCATTTAACTGAGTCTCCCAAGATAAAATCTGAATTGTCAGTTCTAAACTTAAACAAGGAAGTAAAGAAACCAGAAAATAAATAATTACAAAAATAGAGATTATTAAGAGTAATTATATCTCACAAAATATAAGAAACATAGCCCTCAAGCTCTTACCAAGAATGGTGATTAGCTAGATGTACTCATGAATGAATTATAAAAATACTTGCTTGTATAAATAAAATAAATCCGTGGATTCAAAGAATTAAATCCAGGAGCAAGGTACAAAGTGGCGGAAGAGAGGAGAAGAAGAAAGTACGTCCGAGCGTCTGAGCGTGTAGAAGGGGAGGACAAGTTCAGCTATAAATAAGCTAAAACTCTTCTGTCCTTCTCCAACTCAATCTCCTAAATAATCTCCTAAATAAAATCCTAAATTATCTCTAAAGATAATTATCCTGATCTGTTTGAGTAAAAATAGGAATTTAAAATATACAAAGATGGAAGGAGATCCTTGATAGGATTCTTAAATAAATATCTTCTTGATCCTTATCTTTGTCACTGGACAGCTGTGATTTGCCAGCTCGCAAGGCCCAACGCTGCTTCTCAAGATTCCTCTCTCGCGGATCAGTCTTGGCCGGAGTCTTGGCCAAGACGATGGTCAAGAGCGCGCTGCTTCGGATGAGAAAACGTCTAGGCCAAGATCCCGGCCTAGACTCAGGTAAACAGCTCCAGCTCTCCTTAGATCAGATTCCTCAATATTTTGCCTCCAGACCAGACCTGATAAGATATGGGAAATATAAAGATACATCAGTAGATTTACTGCCCAAAACAACAAGTAAATGGACAATAAAACATGATGAAATGTAATGTAATCACATGTCAACCCCCTAACTCTCCTGATCTTAATGTCCTTGATCTTGGGTTCTTTAGGGCTATACAATCTCTCCAAGAACAGGAATGTGCTAGGTCTGTGGCTGAATTGGTTGCAGCCATACATAAGAGTTTTATTGAGTTTCCTGCAATGAAGTCTAATTATATATTTCTCACTCTTCAGTCATGTATTGTTGAAATTCTGAAACTTTTGGGGGATAACACTTATAAAATCCCGCACATGAGTAAGGAGTCTTTGGAAAGGCAAGGGTTGCTCCCTCTAGTCCTGCCATGTGACTCCTTAATCATTGCAAATGCAAGGGCTCATCTACTCCCATAGCCTGTAAGTAATCTTACTTAATCATTTTCTTTTTGTTTTTTGTGTGGTTATGGATCTGGTGTGATTAATTTTCTATTACATGCTTGCAGAAAGACATGAGGATTTCAGCAAAGTACTGTGGTAGACAGTGGAATGGGATTTTAGGTTGTGCATTAGAAGTAATTATATAATTGATCCCTATTTTGGTTAATGATGATGATCACAGTATCCATCAATCTAAGTGTTTCCATTTGCAGTCAGCAGTAAATAGCAACTTTTTGGGTTGGAGATTGGTTGTACAGATTTGGAAAAGTAGAAATTAAAAGTAGAAATTAAAAGTACAGATTTGCAATGAAATTAAAACTGAAATTGAAGAGGGAATTTTGGGATTCAGACCTCATTCGTGCTTCAGGTATAAATAGGGAAAAGTTTCGTTCCCCCGCAAATTTCATTTCAAACACAGAAAGAGGGAATCGAGGAAGGCAGTCGAAGCCGTCGTCGTCGTCACCAGCGCAGGCAGGCAGGGGCACCCTCGTCTTCTCCAACCTCGGGATCGTAGAACGACATTTATTTTGGGACTGCTTTTCATCGCTAAAACGACGATTGTAACGAACTAGAGGGAGTAATTAATACTGTAATACTTACTGTTTTATATTTATTGACTTATTTTAAATTTTAATTATTACTTCCTCGTTCTTTTAAAAAGTACTCATTCTATTCTTTTTTAGCTGTCTCTTTTTCAAAATATGATTGTCGTATTTTAATTTTCAAAATTACTTTTTATAGTCAATGATAAAATTAACTCAATCAACATTAATTTTGATTTCTCAATGCATTTAAAATGTTGAAAATGACAATTTTTTAAAGAAAAAAAGAGAAAAAACAGTACGAGAATCTTTTTTTTTTTAAACAAAGAGAATAATAGAAAATGATATTTATTAACTTATATTCAGGAATTAATATTTTTCTTAATTTTTGAAAAATATGTAAGGGAATCACTTTTAGCGTGACATATGGGTTCATTACTGGTTGGTACCAAAAATTCATTTTGGACAATTGAACCTTCTCAATTTGTTTCTTTTTAAGAACTAAAAAGATTTATGCCAAAATAACTGATGCTAAGAAGACCAAAAGGCCTTGGTCATGAAGAACAAACGCTTCATTTTTTATGTTGTTTATGTTGGATTTATTTTCAACAATGACACTCAACGAACACCCACACGATATGTGTTATATAATAAATGAAAGGGCATTGGATTCAGTGGGGTGCCTCATTTGAGACCGAACCCAATCTTCACCTACGAAGTTACAGTGTCAATGAAGTGGTTGATACTAGTTCTTCTTCCTGTTCTGTCAATGAAGTTACAGTGTCATTGGTTTATGCCAGATAAAATCCAGATAAGCCAGTAATTTTGATGCAATTAATGATGTAAGTTGTGAAATTTGAAGTTGGACCAAAAATTATAAAAATCAAAAAAGAGAAATAACCAGACCAGTTGCTGTGGTTTGGGATGAGTTATGGACTTGGGCAAAATTCAGGTGTTGTTGCCAAGCTTCCATGAGTTTTTTGCTAGTTGAGGGAGTCTGACCGGAATCAGATCCAAGGAGCAAATTTCCATTTGGACGATGTCGTTTTATGCGGTTATTTAGGGGATTTGGTTGGAGCGAAATGTGGTGGTTTTCGATCAAGAAACATTCACCGCCACGAGGGTCCAACATAGATACTAGTCTTTTTTATTCATTTGGCCCAAGCTGCTCGATCCTTCATTCCCCTATTATGTACGTGTTTGGCGTTGAGGTTCTGTGCCTCAACGCGTAGGAGCCGTTTGGCTCCCTCCTTTTCAACTAGAGCTTCTTAGAAGCTCTATTCAATTTATGCTTGCCAGCCCCGCGTTCTCCCCTGGTCCAAATTGGACCAGTGAGCAAAAGTTGCTGCTTTTGCATTCTCTCTCTCATGTATTTTTTTTTTTTTTAATTTCATTTTTTTACTCTTAATAATGAATAAAATAAATTAAAAACTAGCATAATAAAATCTACATTTCAAGATAAATAATTCTAGATCCATTTTTTCTATTTTTACTAGATAGTTTGGGCACGTGCGTTGCACGTGCGGCAATTTTTAATATGAAATTAAATTATTTAATTTAGATATTGTTTATAAATTAATTTTGGTCATTTGAAATAGATAATGCCACTATTTAAATATTTTTCTAAAACAATATAACCGAACATATAAATTATTAAGCATACTAATAATAATTATTAATAGATAATATAGCTTAATAGTATTTAAATATTGTACTAAAGTATTATAACCAACCATATAAATTGTTAAGCATACTAATAATAATTATTAATTATAAAGTTTTTTTACAATTTTTCTTACTTGATCTTTTTCATTAGGGGCTCATACTCATATAATTTATCAAATTTCTTGTTCTTGAGTATTGTTCACTTCCTTGTCTCTTTTTTGCCTTCAGCTTTTTCGTCAATGAGTATCGGTGTGGGCAAAATAATTACTTCCTCATCTTATTATTTGTCTCTTTTCTTTTTCGGCTTGGCTAATTTTTTAGCTTGTTGTTGATCATCTTCTTCTTTGATTTTCTTGATTCGCCTTCCTTTTTTTATCATCTTGTTATTCTTGCTTTCATCCTTGTCGTATTGTTCACATATTTTTTCAGTTGCATTATTCATTTGAAGTTTATTTTGTTGGCTCGTTTTTTAAACTACCTCTAATAACTCCTCGTCTTCATCAATTTCTTCTTTAGTTGGTGTCCTCTTTTTAGTTGCATGAACCTTTTAAGTGATAAGTATATTCCTCTGTCGTTCGCTCTTATTTTTTTTTCTGACCTTAACTAAGAAATCAAATTCCTTGTCCTTACAGGATATCATTTTTCTATAGTGTGACGACTTCTCTTTTTCCTGTTACATTGAGAATAATATTAGTATTTTTTTCTGCAATAAAATATCTTTAGTATCACTATTCCAAAAGAATTACCTTGTCATCAGCTGATTCTTTGTATTTCTTGATGTCACAACCAATTAGTGTTTCTGTCTCGTCAAAAAAAAAACAATTGTTGCTTCATTCTCACCATCATTAACTTGTAACCTCAGCATGCATCTAAAATTATAAGTTGAGTCTTAATCATCTTGTTTTATGTTTAAAATAATTAAATTTTTAATTTGTTTGGAATTATCTTGGAATTGTCTCAATGCAATTGTTACACCTGTCGCATGTTGCTTGACCCTCACCCATGTCAAATTCTTTTTCCAGTACTTTTTACATGATTCATACCAAGGTTGTCTTTTATTGATCACTTCGATAATAGTTGTTGTTAGGACGTAGAAAGACTGCACAGAAATAATAAGAGTTAATGTTAGTTTTTTCAGTTATGCTCATAACTAATTATTTTGCTTTATGGTTGGTACCTGTTGTTTTGATGATGAAATTTTGTTAGCAATTTGTTCTACAGTTGCTTTGCTCGCATTGTCGATTCTCTTTGAAGATGATTTGATTATCTTCTGGGTATCTTCTTGTTGAGTATAGTTCAAGCTGTGATTTATAAATATTTGTAAAGTTAAATGGAAAAAATATTAACTTAAACAATGGATAATGGTAAAATAATCTTATATTATATTTAATATATATATTCTTACCATTGTCGGATTTCATCTGCTTCATATGTTATGGGATTAATCATCACTATTGTCGTTCTTGTAGTTGATACTTGTAAAATTCCCAATTTGAGCAATTGCATTTTTATTATTATTAGATAACAATTGACTCGAATTTATATTTTATAGACATACCTTGATATTTTGATGTCATTCCGTATGATAAAATAATGATAGAATTTTTCTCTTTTATTTCATAAAGGGCTTCTCATTCCTTTTCAGTTAAGTCTCCACACAAGATCAATTTCAACTCTTCACCTATAATTTTAAAATTTTAAGTATTGTTAAACAAAATTGTAATTATTTGATTTTATATATAAGGAAAACTGTAATTGAACATTAGTAAATAAATATATTACATTTTTTCCATTAATAGAATTTTTCAAAATTTGCCATTGAATGGTTTTGCGCTAATAACGAAATCAATAATATTTGTCATTAAAATAATTGAAAGTAGAATATGAATTATCAATTTAAAATAATGATTACAACATTTTTTAAATTTAGTTGCTTACCAATTCGTTTGCTTTGGTCACAATGAGGAAGATCTTGAAAGTCCATGAAT
Source organism: Viola odorata (assembly GCA_963691705.1). Classification (NCBI taxonomy): domain Eukaryota; kingdom Viridiplantae; phylum Streptophyta; class Magnoliopsida; order Malpighiales; family Violaceae; genus Viola; species Viola odorata. The sequence goes on along the minus strand of OY829546.1, from coordinate 48,780,171 downwards.
TCATAGTTAATAACATCAAGGGGGATAGGGATTCACTTAGACACGCTGATATACTCTCGTCAGATTCAAAAAATCCTCTCTTTTGTGCTGATTGTTTGAATGTTTTGCATATAACTTCATTTACCGTCAATAAATCTTCAAAAGACTTTGGTCCTCTAATATGATTCAATAATAACCTTAGAAAATACCTTTCTCCTTCTTTTAGATTTGCAGTATTTACACGACCAATCACACCCCTCGTTGATTCTCTTTTTTCCATGCTTTTTCTTTAGATTGCCAGACAAAATGCACAGGAAATTTCCTGTAGTAAAAATATAAGAAATAATTATGTGAAAGATATCATATTGGAACATTAATTAATGTACTATATCTATAAATATAAATAAACAATATAATATATATACTAATACTGACATTGGAAAATAAATAAGCAAAGAAATAAAATTTTAAGAATAAAGTTTTTTTCTTGCTTGTATAAATATTGTCTTGCATTTGGATTCTCAGAACATATTGTAAAGAATTCTGTAAGCATTGTCTTTGATACATGCTCCCAAAGTACCACTTCTTGCAAATTTTGATTATCCCAATAATAGACAGCCTGTTTATTAGGCAAATGTAATTGCAAATTTATCATCGGAGGATTCATCTCATTTAAATTGAATTCATATATCCTCCATGCAGTTTCTTATGGAGAGACAAATCTCCCATCTTGAAATTGTTCTATCTCATCAACCAAATTATTCCCATCATTTGATGCAATGTATACAGATATTTTATCATGCCCTTTGTATACGTACTTATAAAAATACTTCACTGATTTAATGCTGGAGCAGATCTCAACATTTATGTGGCAACCATATCTTGTAAGCAAGTAAGAGTTATACGGCACTACCCATCGGTTATCAAGCTCTTTGTTCTTCTTAATTATTTTTTGCTCATTGTCTCTTCTTTGATATATTGGATAACCATCTTTTCCAGCAACAGTTGTAGAAGAAAAACCTCGTGGATAGTGAAATCTGCATTTTTCATTTTCCATACAACCGCATTTTTTATTACTTTCTCCACATGGATCATGCATCATATGTTTGGTCACTAATTGAAAAAGTAGAGGTTCTTCATCCTCATCTAGTATTTCAGCACAAACAAATTTATCAAGCTGATCAAAACAAACAATTTTGAAACCTTCTTCGAGTATGACTAACATATGAACGTATGACATTCCCCTTTTATGAAATTCAATAACATGAACATGTGCAACTACTTTTCCAAATACTTGTTTCTTAATAGCTTGATCTTTGAGATCTTGAACTTTTACTCGAAAAATCCTCACAACTAAATTAGGAAGGTCCTATGCAAGTTCCCCTCTGTAAGCTGATCTTGAATCTCTTTCCAATATGGATTGCATGTCATAGTAATAAACAAATCAGGCTTTCCAAGATGTTGGACCAATGATATCGAATCAAGGTATCATCGTCGCATATCTCGTGGCCCTCCAACAAAAGAGGCAAGAAGGATTAACCTTTTTCCCACTTCATTTCCTCTAGTTTCTCCTGACATGACACTATCAGCAATTCCTTGGTACAATTCAGATCTGATTTTTGCTTGCTGATGACGGAAGAAATCAAATCTGGTAGTCTCCAATTTAATGTACATGTCTACAACATATTGTTGGAATAGTCTACCAGATAGTAAAAGTATCGATTGTATAAAAGCTCTAATTTGAAGGTTGTAACAATAGTACTCTCTACATGATACTTTTGATATTGTAGGTCTATGCACACCTATATGTTAAAAACATCATGTGAAAATTCTAAAAGACACATGAAAAAAAATAGAGCTAAAAATTGAAATAATATCGTATTAATTAAAAGCTTACATTCTGTTTCTTGATCAAAAATATTTTCTGCAGAGGTAAATATCAGAATAGTTGAAAAATCTTCTGTAGTTTTTGTATTAATATTGGAAGACCTTTTGCATTGTTTGAAAATATTCTGACGCCAACCAACTTCTCCTTTAGGGCATAAAAGTGGCTATTGGAGAGGATCATAACAGCTAAAGTAATGTTTAATTCTGTGGCGTTGTCTCGAATGTGCATGAACAACTATATCTCTTTCAAATGGAACATTAGAATTATTTCCTTCAATTCATATAGCAGCAACTTGATCAACAGAAGGCGGGTTATAAACTCTTTGATCAATATTAACACCTGTGTTGATATGGATTTGTAAATCGTCAAGTGAGGAAATATTTTTGAAGCCTTTCAAAAATTTAGCATATGGGTTCTTTTCCAAAACCTTCATCAATTTATTCATAATGCTTTCATCCAAGTTAACATTCTCCATAATTCTCATCCTATTGTGTAGCTCATTATCAGTATCATAAAAATAAAGTTGAAAATACAATGGATTATTCTCTGTGGGCACCAATCCAGGAAGATTGTGTCCAACAAAAGAGGCAAGAAGGATTAACCTTTTTCCCACTTCATTTCCTCTAGTTTCTCCTGACATGACACTATCAGCAATTCCTTGGTACAATTCAGATCTGATTTTTGCTTGCTGATGACAGAAGAAATCAAATCTGGTAGTCTCCAATTTAATGTACATGTCTACAACATATTGTTGGAATAGTCTACCAGATAGTAAAAGTATCGATTGTATAAAAGCTCTAATTTGAAGGTTGTAACAATAGTACTCTCTACATGATACTTTTGATATTGTAGGTCTATGCACACCTATATGTTAAAAACATCATGTGAAAATTCTAAAAGACACATGAAAAAAAATAGAGCTAAAAAATGAAATAATATCGTATTAATTAAAAGCTTACATTCTGTTTCTTGATCAAAAATATTTTCTGCAGAGGTAAATATCAGAATAGTTGAAAAGTCTTCTGTAGTTTTTGTATTAATATTGGAAGACCTTTTGCATTGTTTGAAAATATTCTGATGCCAACCAACTTCTCCTTTAGGGCATAAAAGTGGGTATTGGAGAGGATCATAACAGCTAAAGTAATGTTTAATTCTGTGGCGTTGTCTCGAATGTGCATGAACAACTATATCTCTTTCAAATGGAACATTAGAATTATTTCCTTCAATTCATATAGCAGCAACTTGATCAACAGAAGGCGGGTTATAAACTCTTTGATCAATATTAACACCTGTGTTGATATGGATTTGTAAATCGTCAAGTGAGGAAATATTTTTGAAGCCTTTCAAAAATTTAGCATATGGGTTCTTTTCCAAAACCTTCATCAATTTATTCATAATGCTTTCATCCAAGTTAACATTCTCCATAATTCTCATCCTATTGTGTAGCTCATTATCAGTATCATAAAAATAAAGTTGAAAATACACTGGATTATTCTCTGTGGGCACCAATCCAGGAAGATTGTGTCCAACAAAAGAGGCAAGAAGGATTAACCTTTTTCCCACTTCATTTCCTCTAGTTTCTCCTGACATGACACTATCAGCAATTCCTTGGTACAATTCAGATCTGATTTTTGCTTGCTGATGACGGAAGAAATCAAATCTGGTAGTCTCCAATTTAATGTACATGTCTACAACATATTGTTGGAATAGTCTACCAGATAGTAAAAGTATCGATTGTATAAAAGCTCTAATTTGAAGGTTGTAACAATAGTACTCTCTACATGATACTTTTGATATTGTAGGTCTATGCACACCTATATGTTAAAAACATCATGTGAAAATTCTAAAAGACACATGAAAAAAAATAGAGCTAAAAATTGAAATAATATCGTATTAATTAAAAGCTTACATTCTGTTTCTTGATCAAAAATATTTTCTGCAGAGGTAAATATCAGAATAGTTGAAAAGTCTTCTGTAGTTTTTGTATTAATATTGGAAGACCTTTTGCATTGTTTGAAAATATTCTGATGCCAACCAACTTCTCCGTTAGGGCATAAAAGTGGGTATTGGAGAGGATCATAACAGCTAAAGTAATGTTTAATTCTGTGGCGTTGTCTCGAATGTGCATGAACAACTATATCTCTTTCAAATGGAACATTAGAATTATTTCCTTCAATTCATATAGCAGCAACTTGATCAACAGAAGGCGGGTTATAAACTCTTTGATCAATATTAACACCTGTGTTGATATGGATTTGTAAATCGTCAAGTGAGGAAATATTTTTGAAGCCTTTCAAAAATTTAGCATATGGGTTCTTTTCCAAAACCTTCATCAATTTATTCATAATGCTTTCATCCAAGTTAACATTCTCCATAATTCTCATCCTATTGTGTAGCTCATTATCAGTATCATAAAAATAAAGTTGAAAATACACTGGATTATTCTCTGTGGGCACCAATCCAGGAAGATTGTGGTATGCCTGACCTTGAGCTTTAAAGGTATAAACTCCTTTCCTCGATGAAGCAAGTTCTTTGTCATACTTTACACCAAATGATGTAAACCCAAATAGAATTCACTCTAGTCTTGAAAAAGGAAAAAAAATTGATAAAACGGAAAGAAAAGTGAATCTGAACTGAATAAATACAGAAGAGTGGAGTTATTAGTTTTATAATTTCGTTGGTGATGCTTTGTAGTTTAGGGCTTAATAGGTAGGTTAATTAATTAAATAATCAATAGATTTAATAAGTAGATTAATTAATTAAATAAGTGATTGAGTAATAGATTTATTCAATTTTAATAATAGGTAGGTTAATTAATTAAATAAGTGGTTGAATAATAGATATATTGTAGGTAATCTTGAAAATGGATTTTTTTTTTGATAAAACAGAAAGGAGTGAATCTGAACTGAATAAATATAAAAGAGTGGAGTTATTAGTTTTGTAATTTTATTGGCGATGCTTTGTAGTTTAGGGTTTAATAGGTACGTTAATTAATTAAATAATCAATGGATTTAATAAGTAGATTAATTAATTAAATAAGTGATTGAGTAATAGATTTATTCAATTTTAATAATAGGTAGGTTAATTAATTAAATAAGTGGTTGAATAATAGATATATTGTAGGTAATTTTATAAAAATGAAAAGTCTATTACACCCTTAAATTTTTTAATAATTAAAGGATATAATAGTAATTTAATGAAATAATCTCCTTCGTGCTTTTTATATAGTATAGATTAATTTTGTAAAAATGGGTTTTATACTCCAACTCTTTCATTTTTATAATTTTACCAAACACCAAAAACAACTTCTCGTTTCTCACAGCACTTTTAAAAAATGTTTACCAAACAGCACTCTGCTTTGCGTAAAAGTACTTTTCCCACAGCACTTTTCAGTTAGTGATCTTGCTCGCGATTTTGGTTGGTTGGCGACTCACCATTGTAACACATTAATAGATCCGGGCTAGTTCTCTTTGTTTTCATAGCGGTTGTATTTCTTTTTTTCTGGAGTTTATTTTTTCTCTAGAGGTGGCAATTCTCTAAGTTTAATATTTCAAGGTTGGATTTAGTTTTAATTTGAGAGTGGCTTGTCACCGATTTTTTCTTTGTATAAAATCAGAAATAGGTTGTTTTTGCTCACTTATTTTGATGTTTTTTTAATATATTTCTATTTAGAAAAAAAATATTAGATCATTTTAACTAATCTTATTGGAATTCTGGCGAGCCCTCAGAGCGTGATAATTAATTTTTTTTTTACATTTTTAAAATTTAAACTCGAGATTTTATTTTTTCTTTTATAAACAGATGTGAGATTTTAACTTGCATTTGAATTTCTACCCATATATTTATCACTAACTAAACAATAAATGAATTACATATCCTATTGATTCAAAATATTAATTAACCGTGGATAAATCTCTTAATACTTAATTACAACCATTCAACCAACCTATGTTGGTTAAAGACAACCCACTCTTTCTCGATTACTCGTAACATTAGTATTATTTTATTCTATCATTAATTTAATTATGCCCATAAAATTTCCAAATATAGTAATTTTGACGTCCTCTAGACGGTCAGACCTCCATATAGAATCTTTAATTATTATTATTATATTATTTTTGTCTTTTTTGTGTAAATTATTATTTTGTTTTCGTTGAAATTATGTTATACTCCTTGATCTTTTCATAATATTTGACATTAATCCCTCTATTAAAAGATTTACACTACTGTTTTTTCTTTAAGTATAATAATCAAATAGAAACGAAGACTAATTTCTTAAAATTCCACTTATTTCATTACAAGGAATAGAAATGAGGGTCAAAACATAATTTTATGGATATACCCTCCCTTTTTGTATGATATAATAAGGAATGGAATGAAAAGTAATATAATATGTTTTTTCTTATTATAAATATCTTTTCTGTTTTTTAAAATTATAATTTGTCATTGTACAAATATCATTTATGTGCATTTATACTATCCTGACTTGAACCGTAGTTTTTTTTTTTTAATAATTCAATTAGCTTTTCAAAGAAAATATTTGATGCTTCGTTATAGAACGTTGCTGAATATTTTGATCCTAAGAAGCTTCCTTCTTAAATTTGTTCTTCCCATAAGCTTCCTTCTTGATTTTTTTCTTATCTATAATAAATTTTATGAATTTTTTAAACAATATTTTATTTACATTTCATGTATAATTTAATATTTATGTTTTATTCAATAAATAAATTTATATATAAATTATCAAATAAGTAATCAATGAATTTTATTATTAAATATATTTAATGACTGTATGAAAATAAAGGTAAAATAGAAATTTATACATTCATTCTCATTCCTTACCATTCATATCAACACAAAGTTAATTGTCATTCAAACTTTTTTATTCTCATTTATAGTGGTATGATACCAAACACATTGATAGACATACTCTATCATTTTCATTCCCTACTTCTATTCTCATTCATTGTGATCCGTTACGGCCCACCAAACAAGCCATTAATGTAATTCGGATTCAATATATATTTTTTATTAAATAATATATAAAATTATTATTATAGTATTAAATACAATTTTACTTATTTTTCTACTTTAAACAAAGATGTGTTTAAATATTATTATTTTTAAATTACATTATAAAATTCATTTTATGAATATTATTTAAAATTTAATATGAGAACCAATTTCTTTCTAAAACCACATATACGGGTAGCTCTAGGTCTTATATAATCGAGTTAGAACTAGTGGTGAGGCTGGCTACTCGGCCCGACCCAACAAGCCTATGGCAGGGCTTGATCTTGAACCTTTAGCTCGAAGTCCCGTTTGAGAGTATCTTAAGCTCGAACTTGAAAGAATAGGCTGGCTAATTTTGAAAAATAAATTACCCCAAATTATTGTTTTTATTGTTTTTATTGTATGTTTTATGAGGCACTCATTTTGCTGCTCACTTATCAAATTATTTTTTTAAACTAGTTTGGTTCTAACAACATGTTGCCATATTTTACTCTGAAATTAATACCCACCGACTACGGGTGGACATTTGACCCAATCCAATAAGAGCAATAAAAAAATAAAATCCGCGGATAAGCCACCACATTATTGATTTGAAATTAACATTTAAATTGTTTTATTCTTAGAGTCAATTTTTTTTTATTGTGATGAATGTTATTTTTATATAAACATATATATATATGTGTCTTGTCGGTATCCTATAATTTTTAATTTTCCCTATTCGCAGTATCAGTGTCTGTGTCTTGTCTGGTGTCTATATCAATGTCTGTGCTTTATAGGTTGGTACTAGCAAGGACTCGAATTTAGATTCGAATCTCACCCGTCTATTAGAAAGAAAGAAAAATAAAAGTCTTCCAAATTTTTCTTTTTATTCAAACAGGATAGCTAAGTTGGTTGTTAAATAAATAAAAAAACTAGCGTAATTATAACGACAGTAATGTAATATTTTATTTTATAAATACAAATAATAAAGATAGTGTTTCTTCTGTCCAATTAGTAGATTTAGATACAGATTCTTGTTTTGTTAAACACCTGAAATCATTCATCTAGTCAAAATTTTGAACACTTCTACTAAATAATATTTCCTTCGTCCATAAATAACCGTCGCTTTGATTTTGGGCACGCATTTTAAGAAATCCGGATGACTCACTATTTGAAACAATTTTGCCCCGAATTTTTTCTCGACCGTAAGTTAAGGATTAACATACGTTCAAAAAAAAGTACGAAATTTTTTGGGGTCAAATAGTGAGTCATCCGGCTTCTTTAAAATGCGTGTCCAAAATCAAAGCGTCCATTAATAATGGACGGAGGGAGTAGTTATATACTCCCTCCGGGGCAAAACAAACGTCGTTTTAGCATTTGCTTTTACTGTTTCGGCATGTATCTTAAAACGGCTGGTAGACTCACTATTTGAGACAATTTTGCCCCAAATTTTTTCTGGGAAGTACGTTAAAGCTTAACGTACGTTCACAAAAAATTTCGGATTTGTTTGGGGTCAAATAGTACCTCATCCAGCCTCCTCCATATGCATTACCTACTGAATATTGGGATGCGAGTAAGTCATTTATTAGGAACCAGAGGGACTAGTATTCTAAATGCTTCTTATAAATTCGTATAGCTGGATTGTCTAACCAATAAAAAAATTACGCGTGAAACTTAATAGTTAGACGATAATTTTTCACTAATAAATTCCGAAAAGCTCGCCTGTCTTTATATAAATCCATCATCTTTGTTTATAAATGACAAAGAGGTTTGGAACCGACTGATTCTATCTGCAGTATTTTCAATTCAAAACAGTGACTCAACTGTTTTCAATGAGACGCCTTACCACATTTCTTATCCTATTCTGTTCATCATCTGTTCTTATAACATCCAGAGGAGCAGACACCATAGCAGCAAACCAAACAATTAAAGATGGAGAAACCCTAATTTCAAGTGATGGAACCTTTGAAATGGGGTTTTTCAGCTTACGAAATTCCAGCACTCTTCGGTACTTCGGGGTATGGTACCATCAGATACCTGTTAACACAGTTGTGTGGATTGCCAACAGAAATACCCCTCTCAGGAATACATCAGGAATTCTAAATCTTGATGAGATGGGAATTCTATCTCTCAATTACAACCACTCTGTCATCTGGTCTTCCAATACATCAAGACAAGCCAACAATCCGGTCGTTCAGCTTCTGGATTCCGGAAATCTAGTTGTCCGGAATGAGAACGAAAATCGCCCTAACCAGTTTTTGTGGCAGAGTTTCCATGGATCTGGCAATACACTTCTGCCTGGAATGAAGCTAGGAAGGACAGCTGATGGGTTTCTTACCTACAATGTGGCTTGGAAGAGCAACGATGACCCCTCTGAAGGCGAATACATAGTTGGACTAGGCTCCAGCGGCTTGGAAGTCATGATCGCAAGGCTTTCTGTCGTTACATCTCGTTCAGGACCATGGAATGGCATTGGATTCAGTGGGGTGCCTCATCTGAGACCGAACTCATTCTTCACCTATGATTTTGTATATAACGATATCGAGAGGTACTACACTTTCAAGCTGCTCAACACCTCAGTATTTATTAACCTGGTTCTGAATCCGGGTGGTGTTTGGCAGTGGAGGACATGGGTTGACAGAACAAATGAATGGGTCACGTACTGTACTACACCAGCAGACATTTGTGATTCTTACAAGTTTTGTGGTGCCTATGGTACTTGCACTGTGGTCGGCAGCCTTCCAGTATGTGGGTGTTTGAGTGGATTCGTGGCGAGAAACCAATTCAATTGGGACAGGGCAGACTGGTCAGATGGTTGTGTTCCTAGGACGGCTTTGGATTGTAAGAGTGATGGATTTGTAAGATATTCTAACATTAAATTGCCGGATATGAAGAACTTTTCGAGGAATGCGAGTATGACCCTAGAGGAGTGCAGAACAAAATGCTTGAATGATTGTTCTTGCACAGCTTATACCAATGCAGATATAAGAAGAGGTGGGTCTGGATGTTTGCTTTGGTATGGTGACCTACTTGACATCACGCAGTACAAAACTGATGGCCAAGATCTTTACATCAGGATGGCGGCTTCTGAAATAGGTTTGTTATTGTTTGAGTCTTTTTGTTCCCCCCCTATTTTTCTTTTCCTTGTCTATCACTGATCCTTTGCTTGCTTACAGCTGTTGAACGTAGAACGCGATCCAACTCCAACCGGAAGGAAAAAGTTGGCATAATAGTTGGAGTAGTATTATCAGCAACTCTTCTCCTAAGCTTGGGTCTATGTCTGTTTATTTGGAAGAAGAAGGGCAGACATGGTAGTTTTGGCAGAATTTGCTTCTCTGGTTCACATATTTCTATCTAGCAGAGTTAGTGCGTAGATAGAATGGAAAGAATGCTAGCTCTTACTGATGTCCTTGTTACTTACTTCTTCACAGTGCGGTCTATGAGTTACCAGGATGAAGATATGGATCTGCCGCATTTCGAATTGTCCGCTCTTGCTGCAGCCACAGAAAACTTCTCATTGAACAACATGATTGGAAAGGGTGGTTTTGGACCTGTCTACAAGGTAATATACTTTAGATCACACTAAACTTGGTCATCTCCAGCCCTAAACTTGGCCTATACGTTCTAAACTTTTGCAGGGTACATTAGAAGATGGTGTAGAAATTGCGGTGAAGAGGCTTTCCAGGGGATCGAATCAAGGGGTTCACGAATTCAAGAACGAAGTCAAATTCATTGTGAAACTTCAGCATCGAAACCTAGTCAAGCTTCTAGGATACTGCAGTCAACTCGAAGAAAATATTTTGGTCTACGAATACATGCCTAACAAAAGCCTAGACCATTACATTTCTGGTAATTGGAAATTCTCTTCTCTAACCATTGTATTATCATTATTTAAAAAAAAATGTTTCTGTTCTTCAAAAATCATATTCATTTGCTGTCAAAGATGGGGGCTAACTGCGCGAATATAATGAGCAGATCAAAAGGGAAGGACATTATTGAATTGGACTAAGCGCCACCACATTATTAATGGGATTTCAAGGGCACTTCTCTATCTTCACCAAGATTCCAGGCTCAGAATCATTCATAGAGACCTCAAACTGAGCAACATCTTGCTAGATAAGGACATGAATCCAAATATCTCAGATTTCGGCCTCGCAAGAAGTTTCGGGGCTAATGAAACTGCCGCGAGTACAAGGAGAGTTGTTGGAACATAGTATGAACTCTTCTTTTTTCTTCCTTCTTATAATTGTAGATAACTTCATATTCACATTCTGCAAAACTAATGGTATTATGCAGTGGGTACATGTCGCCGGAGTATGCGATTGATGGGTTGTTCTCAATGAAATCAGATGTGTTTAGCTTTGGCGTTTCAGTACTAGAGATTGTGAGTGGGAAAAGAAACAGAGGATTTTCTCATGAGGACCATCATTTAAACCTTGTTGGGCATGTAAGGTTTTATTGTACTAATGATTCTATGCACCTCTGCTAACGATTCTATATACTTTTCTTTTAACGATTAAAATTTAGTCATAATTCAACATCATAAATGATCATATGATTAAACAACATGGCGTCGCTAGCCATCTTGAGTAGGCAAAGATTATTTTTTTCCATTTTTCTTGAAACTAGCTAGTATCATTTAACAACTTGGATTTAAACTATTTTTTCAGGCATGGAAGCTATACAAAGAAGGGAGGTCTATGGAGTTTATCGATGCATCAATAGAGGAATCTTGCAATCTTTCTGAAGTGTTGAGATCAATTCAAGTAGGTCTGTTGTGTGTGCAACATTCTCCAGCAGATAGACCAACAATGTCATCGGTGGTTCAGATGCTTAGCGGTACTGATGGGCCATTGCCTGAGCCTAAAGAACCGGGGTTTTATTCTGAAAGAGAACTGGTTGGTACTAGTTCTTCGTCCTGTTCTGTCAATGAAGTTACAGAGTCAGTGTTTTATGCCAGATAAAATCCAGATAAGCGAGTACTTTTGATGCAATTAATGATGTTAAGATATGAGATTTGAAGTTGGACCAAGAATTATAAAAATGGAAAAAGAGAAATACCCAGACCAGTTACTGTGGACTTGGGCAAAATTCAGGTGTTGTTGCCAAGCTCATTGCATGAGTTTTTTGCTAGTTGGGGGAGTCTGACTGGATTCAGATGCAAGGAGCAAATTTCCATTTGGACGATGTCGTTTTATGCGGTTATTTGGGCGATTTGGTTGGAGCGAAATTTGGTGGTTTTCGATCAAGAAACATTCACCGCCACGACACGAGGGTCCAACATAAGGTTCTCGATCCTTCATTCCCCTATTTGATTTTGATTGGTTGACGACTCACCGTTATAACACATCCGGGCTAGTTCTCTTTGTTTTCCTAGCGGTTGTATTTCTTATTGTTTTTCTCCATGTGAGGTACTAATTCTCTAACTTTAACTTTAGCATTTCAAAGTCAGATTTAGCTTTTTATCTTGTATAAAGTCAGAAATAGGTCGTTCTTGCTCACTTATTGTGATGTTTCTTTTAATATATTTCTACTTAGAAAAAAAAGCAAAAGAAATATCAGACCAATGTAATTGATTTTGTTGGATCAAACTCTTATAACTCGATATCTTAGTTTTTTTTATAGGCGGAAGTGAGATTCAAACCTGAATTTGAGTGCTTACTAATAAATTTGTCACTAACCAAACAATTAATAAATTATATGCCTCGTTGTCTCAAAATTTTAATTAAGGGGATGTAACATTAGTATTATTTTATTCTATCATTAATTTAATTAGGCCCATAAAATTTTCAAATATGATAATTTTGACGGCCTCTAGACGGTCAGACCTTCATATAGCATCTTTAATTATTATTATTATACTCCTTTTTGTCTTTTTTTGTGTAAATTATTATTTTGTTTTCGTTGAAATTATGTTATACTCCTTGATGTTTTCATAGTATTTGGCATTAATCCATAGCATTTAACATGAAAGATTTACATTAATGTTTTTTATTTAAAGTATAATAATTAAATATTCTAAAATACTTACAACATGTTTTTTTTTTTTGAAAATGGGATATATTATACCAGTCAAAGAACCATTACAGAAGGCACTATCGCCTCGGGGCATTCCCCTACCGAAATATTTCCTAAATAAGAAATTTCAACGCCCAACGCTGGGGCTCGGACATTCATAGTCCTATTACAACTCCATACCCATAAGGGTGGAATATAAACCGGTAAATAATACCACAAAGAAAAATCCTGCAAATACAGGACGCACAAAAAAAGCAATAAAGCAGAGGCGGCGTGGCGTGTAAGAGGAGCGAGGTAGCACCGGCAAAAAGGAAGAAGATTAAAGGATCGGTCGCTAGATCGGAGGAGAGTGCACAGAGGCAGTTTCGGATGTCACCAACGTAGAACCAACACTCAGATCTACATATCCCTACCATGCTATTATTGATGCTTCTCTCACTATTTATTAGCGCAGATCTGCACAAAACACAACCACAAATATATATATTCGACAGATCTAAGCACATAGATTAGATCTACTGCTCAGATCTGAAGAAATAAAGTAAAAATAACGATAAAATAAAAGTAAAAGGGGTGTCGTCGGCCCTACGATGAAGCCGGCGGCAACCCCGATTGAAAGAGAGGGAAACCAAGGGCGATGTGAGATGGCGGCGGTTGATCGTCGGTTGATCGTCGGTGGTGGTAGTGGCGATGGCGAGAGGGTGGCTGAAGAGGAAGGGGTTGGGTTTGGGTTTGAGAGAATTGTTTGCTTGGGTGTTTGATCCGTGTTTACTTACAACATGTTTGATTACCCATAATGGATTATAAGGAATAGGAATGGAAACTCATTCTTTAATATTCCGATCCCTTGATAATAAAATATAATTTTATTGCTACACCCTCACCTCTCTATCGGATATAATAAGGATAAATACTTTTTTTGTTTTCTAAAATTATAATTTATGTCACTGTACAAATATCACTTATTTATACTTATATTATCCCGATTTAAACCGTAGTTTACTCTTTTTTTTTTAATAATTCAATTAGTCTTTCAAAGAAAGTATTTGGTGCTTCGTTATAGAATGTTGCTGATTATTTTGATTATGGGAAGCTTCCTTCTTGATTTTTTTTCTTAATCTATAATAAATTTTATGATTTTTTAAATAATATTTTATTGACATGTGAAATTTAATATTTATATTTTATTCAATAAATTTATATATAAATTATCAAACAAGATAATCAATGTATTTTATTATTAAATATATTTAATAATGACTCTATGAAAATAAAAGTAAAATAGAAATTTACACGATCATTCTCATTCCTTACCATTCATACCAAACAAAGTTAATGGTCATTCAAACTTTTTTATTTTCATTTATAGTGGTATGATACCAAACATATTAATGGACATACTCTATCATTCTCATTCCCTACCTCCATTTTCGTTCCTCGTGATCCATTACGGCCCACCAAACAAACATTAATATAATTCGGATTCAATATATATTTTTATTGAATAATATATAAAATTATTATTATAGTATTAAATACGATTTTACTTATTTTTCTACTTTAAACAAAGATGTGTTTAAATTAAACTATAAAATTCATTTTATGAATATTATTTAAAATTTAATATGAGAACCAATTTCTTTCTAAAACTTCACATATAAGGGTTGCTAGGTCTTATAATCGAGTTAGAACTAGTGGTGAGGCTGGCTACTCGGCCCGACCCAATAAGCCTATGGCAGGGCTTGATCTTGAACCTTTAGCTCGAAGTCCCGTTTGATGAGTATCTTAAGCTCGAACTTGAAAGAATAGGCTGGCTAATTTTGAAAAATAAATTACCCCAAAAACAACCGGTATACATATATTATTACCCCATCCCATGAACACAAAACAGAAAACCAAGATCATAAATTATTAAAAATGATTTTTTTATTAATTTTTGTTAGACGATTGTATGAAACTCGGGTTAATTATTTTAAATAATTTATTCAGGAGTTAAACGCATTGATCAATAGGTTAGATTTTTTTTTTTCATTTGACCAATAGTTCAAGGGGTTTAGTAACCAGCAACTAAAGTTGGATTTGAGTTTTTAACAACTAGTTACGAATAAAATAAACCAAACCCAATTTCATGGCAAATAATTGGATATATATATTTACTGATAATTATTAGTTGGAATACCGCTCCATATATTAATAAATTTTACTGGCAATGATTGTAGTTAATTAGTATGAAATTTGTTTATTTTTAAACTACACTTAAAGTTTAAATCGGAAGAAGAAATAAAATTATGTTAAAAAATTCTTATTTAATGTCTAATCATACTCGAATTAGAATAATTTTCTCTTTCCAATAGAAAATATTAGAATTGATGTGTTTAGTTCGGTAATTAATATTAATATAATAGTATAAACTAGTGGGTATTATAAGCTATTTTTGACCCGAATTCGTCGAAATGTAAGTACAATCATTAATAGTAATGAACCACTAAAGTTATTATTTTAAATAGTTTGGATCTAACACATGCAAAATAAGCCTCTCTTTTCTTCTACTTTCCAGTTTCCACTATATATCTGCCCTTATCATTTTGACACTAGGATGTCTTTATTGTTTTTAATAGTATGTTTTATGAGGCACTCATTTTGCTGGTCATCTATCAAATTATTGTTTTAAACTAGTTTGGTTCTAACAACATGTTGCCATATTTTACTCTGAAATTAATACCCACCGACTACGGGTGTACATTTGACCCAATCCAATAAGAGCAATAAAAAAATAAAATCCGCGGATAAGCCACCACATTATTGATTTGAAATTAACGTTTAAATTGTTTTATTCTTAGAGTCAATTTTTTTTATTGTGATGAATGTTATTTTTATATAAACATATATGTGTCTTGTCGGTATCCTATAATTTTTAATTTTCTCTATTTGTAGTATTAGTGTCTGTGTCGTGTCTGATGTCTATATCAATGTCTGTGCTTTATAGGTTGGTACTAGCAAGGACTCAAATTTAGATTCAAATCTCACCCGTCTATTAGAAAGAAAGAAAAATAAAAGTCTTCCAAAATTTTCTTTTTATTCAAACAGGATAGCTAAGTTAGTTGTTAAATAAATAAAAACTAGCGTAATTATAACGACAGTAATGTAATATTTTATTTTATAAATATAAATAATAAAGATAGTGTTTCTCCTGTCCAAATTAGTAGATTTAGATATAGATTCTTGTTTTGTTAAACACCTGAAATCATTCGTCTAGTCAAAATTTTGAACACTTCTACTAAATAATACTCCCTTCATCCATAAATAACCGTCGCTTTGACTTTGAGCACGTATTTTAAGAAAATCGGATGACTCACTAGTTGAAACAATTTTGCCCCGAATTTTTTCTCGAGCGTAAGTTAAGGATTAACATACGTTCGAAAAAAAGTACGAAATTTTTTGGAGTCAAATACTGAATTATCCGTTTTTTTAAAATGCATGCCCAAAATCAAAGCGTCCATTAATAATGGACGGAGGGAGTAGGTATATAATATTCTAAATACTTCTTATAAATTCGTATAGTTCAATAAAAAAATTACGCGTGAAACTTAATAGTTACACGATAATTTTTCACTAATAAATTCCGAAAAGCGCGCCTGTCTTTATATAAATCCATCATCTTGGTTTATAAATGACAGAGAGGTTTGGAACCGACTGATTCTATCTGCAGTATTTTCAATTCAAAACAGTGACTCAACTGTTTTCAATGAGACCCCTTACCACATTTCTTATCCTATTCTGTTCATCATCTGTTCTTATAGCATCCAGAGGAGCAGACACCATAGCAGCAAACCAAACAATTAAAGATGGAGAAACCCTAATTTCAAGTGATGGAACCTTTGAAATGGGGTTTTTCAGCTTACGAAATTCCAGCACTCTTAGGTACTTCGGGGTATGGTACCATAAGATACCTGTTAACACAGTTGTGTGGATTGCCAACAGAAATACCCCTCTCAGGGATACATCAGGAATTTTAAATCTTGATGAAATGGGAATTCTATCTCTCAATTACAACCACTCTGTCATCTGGTCTTCCAATACATCAAGACAAGCCAACAATCCGGTCGTTCAGCTTCTGGATTCCGGAAATCTAGTTGTCCGGAATGAGAACGAAAATCGCCCTGACCAGTTTCTGTGGCAGAGTTTCCATGGATCTGGCAATACACTTCTGCCTGGAATGAAGCTAGGAAGGACAGCTGATGGGTTTCTTACATACAATGTGGCTTGGAAGAGCAACGATGACCCATCTGAAGGCGAATACATAGTTGGACTAGGCTCCAGCGGCTTGGAAGTTATGATCGCAAGGCTTTCTGTCGTTACATCTCGTTCAGGACCATGGAATGGCATTGGATTCAGTGGGGTGCCTCATCTGAGACCGAACTCATTCTTCACTTATGATTTTGTATATAACGATATCGAGAGGTACTTCACTTTCAAGCTGATCAACACCTCAGTATTTACAAACCTGGTTCTGAATCCGGCTGGTGTTTGGGAGAGGAGGACATGGGTTTACAGAACAAATGAATGGGTCACGTACTCTACTACACCAGCAGACATTTGTGATTCTTACAAGTTTTGTGGTGCCTATGGTACTTGCACTGTGGTCGGCAACCTTCCAGTATGTGGGTGTTTGAGTGGATTCGTGGCGAGAAACCAATTCAATTGGGACAGGGCAGACTGGTCAGATGGTTGTGTTCCTAGGACGGCTTTGGATTGTAAGAGTGATGGATTTGTAAGATATTCTAACATTAAATTGCCGGATATGAAGAACTTTTCGAGGAATGCGAGTATGACCCTAGAGGAATGCAGAACAAAATGCTTGAATGATTGTTCTTGCACAGCTTATACCAATGCAGATATAAGAAGAGGTGGGTCTGGATGTTTGCTTTGGTATGGTGACCTACTTGACATCAAGCAGTACAGAACTGATGGCCAAGATCTTTACATCAGGATGGCTGCTTCTGAAATAGGTTTGTTATTGTTTGAGTCTTTTTGTTCTCCCCCTATTTTTCTTTTCCTTGTCTATCACTGATCCTTTGCTTGCTTACAGCTGTTGAACGTAGAGCGCGATCCAACTCCAACCGGAAGGAAAAAGTTGGCATAATAGTTGGAGTAGTATTATCAGCAACTCTTCTCCTAAGTTTGGGTCTATGTCTGTTTATTTGGAAGAAGAAGAAGGGCAGACATGGTAGTTTTGGCAGAATTTGCTTCTCTGGTTCACATATTTCTATCTAGCATAGTTAGCGCGTAGATAGAATGGAAAGAATGCTAGCTCTTACTGATGTCCTTGTTACTTACTTCTTCACAGTGCGGTCTATGAGTTACCAGGATGAAGATATGGATCTGCCGCATTTCGAATTGTCCGCTCTTGCTGCAGCCACAGAAAACTTCTCATTGAACAACATGATTGGAAAGGGTGGTTTTGGACCTGTCTACAAGGTAATATAATTTAGATCACACTAAACTTGGTCATCTCCAGCCCTAAACTTGGCCTATACGTTCTAAACTTTTGCAGGGTACATTAGAAGATGGTGTAGAAATTGCGGTGAAGAGGCTTTCCAGGGGATCGAATCAAGGGGTTCACGAATTCAAGAACGAAGTCAAATTCATTGCGAAACTTCAGCATCGAAACCTAGTCAAGCTTCTAGGATACTGCAGTCAACTCGAAGAAAATATTTTGGTCTACGAATACATGCCTAACAAAAGCCTAGACCATTACATTTCTGGTAATTGGAAATTCTCTTCTCTAACCAATGTATTATCATTATTTTAAAAAAAAATGTTTCTGTTCTTCAAAAATCATATTCATTTGCTGTCAAAGATGGGGGCTAACTGCGCGAATATAATGAGCAGATCAAAAGGGAAGGACATTATTGAATTGGACTAAGCGCCTCCACATTATTAATGGGATTTCAAGGGGACTTCTCTATCTTCACCAAGATTCCAGGCTCAGAATCATTCATAGAGACCTCAAACTGAGCAACATCTTGCTAGATAAGGACATGAATCCAAATATCTCAGATTTCGGCCTCGCAAGAAGTTTCGGGGCAAATGAAACTGCCGCGAGTACAAGGAGAGTTGTTGGAACATAGTATGAACTCTTCTTTTTTCTTCCTTCTTATAATTGTAGATAACTTCATATTCACATTCTGCAAAACTAATGGTATTATGCAGTGGGTACATGTCACCGGAGTATGCGATTGATGGGTTGTTCTCAATGAAATCAGATGTGTTTAGCTTTGGCGTTTCAGTACTAGAGATTGTGAGTGGGAAAAGAAACAGAGGATTTTCTCATGAGGACCATCATTTAAACCTTGTTGGGCATGTAAGGTTTTACTGTACTAATGATTCTATGCACCTCTGCTAACGATTCTATATACTTTTCTTTTGGTCATAATTCAACATTATAAATGATCATATGATTAAACAACATGGCGTCGCTAGCCATCTTGAGTAGGCAAAGATTATTTTTTTCCATTTTTCTTGAAACTAGCTAGTATCATTTAAAAACTTGGATTTAAACTATTTTTTCAGGCATGGAAGCTATACAAAGAAGGGAGGTCTATGGAGTTTATCGATGCATCAATAGAGGAATCTTGCAATCTTTCTGAAGTGTTGAGATCAATTCAAGTAGGTCTGTTGTGTGTGCAACATTCTCCAGCAGATAGACCAACAATGTCATCGGTGGTTCAGATGCTTAGCGGTACTGATGGGCCATTGCCTGAGCCTAAAGAACCGGGATTTTATTCTGAAAGAGAACTGGTTGGTACTAGTTCTTCGTCCTGTTCTGTCAATGAAGTTACAGAGTCAGTGTTTTATGCCAGATAAAATCCAGATAAGCGAGTACTTTTGATGCAATTAATGATGTAAGATATGAGATTTGAAGTTGGACCAAAAATTATAAAAATGGAAAAAAAGAAATACCCAGACCAGTTACTGTGGACTTGGGCAAAATTCAGGTGTTGTTGGCAAGCTCATTGCATGAGCTTTTTTGCTAGTTGGGGGAGTCTGACTGGATTCAGATGCAAGGAGCAAATTTCCATTTGGACGATGTCGTTTTATGCGGTTATTTGGGCGATTTGGTTGGAGCGAAATTTGGTGGTTTTCGATCAAGAAACATTCACCGCCACGACACGAGGGTCCAACATAAGGTTCTCGATCCTTCATTCCCCTATTTGATTTTGATTGGTTGACGACTCACCGTTATAACACATCCGGGCTAGTTCTCTTTGCTTTCCTAGCGGTTGTATTTCTTATTGTTTTTCTCCATGTGAGGTGCTAATTCTCTAACTTTAACTTTAGCATTTCAAAGTCAGATTTAGCTTTTTATCTTGTATAAAGTCAGAAATAGGTCGTTCTTGCTCACTTATTGTGATGTTTCTTTTAATATATTTCTACTTAGAAAAAAAGAAAAAGAAATATCGGACCAATTTAATTGATTTTGTTGGATCAAACTCTTATAACTCGATATCCTAGTTTTTTTTATAGACGGAGGTGAGATTCAAACCTGAATTTGAGTATTTACTAATAAAATTGTCACTAACCAAACAACTAATAAATTACATGCCTCGTTGTCTCAAAATTTTTATTAAGGGGATAAATCTCTTACTCTTTCTTGAGTACCAGTAACATTAGTATTATTTTATTCTATCATTAATTTAATTAGGCCCATAAAATTTCCAAATATGATAATTTTGACGGCCTCTAGACGGTCAGACCTTCATATAGCATCTTTAATTATTATTATTATACTCCTTTTTGTCTTTTTTTATGTAAATTATATTTTGTTTTCGTTGAAATTACGTTATACTCCTTGATGTTTTCATAGTATTTGGCATTAATCCATAGCATTTAACATGAAAGATTTACATTAATGTTTTTTATTTAAAGTATAATAATTAAATATTCTAAAATGCTTACAACATGTTTGATTACCCATAATGGATTATAAGGAATAGGAATGGAAACTCATTCTTTAATATTCCGATCCCTTCATAATAAAACATAATTTTATTGCTACACCCTCACCTCTCCGTCGGATATAATAAGGAATTGAGAAGTAATATAACATGTTTTTTTTTTATTATAAATACTTTTTTTGTTTTCTAAAATTATAATTTATATTACTGTATAAATATCACTTATTTGCACTTATATTATCCCGACTTAAACCATAGTTTATTCTTCTTTTTTTAATAATTCAATTAGCCTTTCAAAGAAAATATTTGGTGGTTCGTTATAGAATGTTGCTCATTATTTTGATTCTGGGAAGCTTCCTTCTTGATTTTTTTTAATCTATAATAAATTTTATGATTTTTTAAA
Organism: Viola odorata; assembly: GCA_963691705.1. Taxonomy (NCBI): domain Eukaryota; kingdom Viridiplantae; phylum Streptophyta; class Magnoliopsida; order Malpighiales; family Violaceae; genus Viola; species Viola odorata. The sequence goes on along the minus strand of OY829546.1, from coordinate 48,758,933 downwards.
TAATATTTTATTGACATTTCATGTGAAATTTAATTTTTATGTTTTATTCAATAAATTTATATATAAATTATCAAATAAGATAATCAATGTATTTTATTATTAAATATATTTAATAATGACTCTATGAAAATAAAAGTAAAATAGAAATTTACACGTTCATTCTCATTCCTTACCATTCAATACCAAACAAAGTTAATGGTCATTCAAACTTTTTTATTCTCATTTATAGTGGTATGATACCAAACATATTAATGAACATACTCTATCATTCTCATTTCCTACCTCCATTTTCGTTCCTTGTGATCCATTACGGTCCACCAAACAAACGTTAATATAATTCGGATTCAATATATTTTTTTATTGAATAATATATAAAATTATTATTATAGTATTAAATACGATTTTACTTATTTTTCTACTTTAAACAAAGACGTGTTTAAATATTATTATTTTTAAATTAAACTATAAAATTCATTTTAGGAATATTATTTAAAATTTAATATGAGAACCAATTTGTTTCTAAAACTTCACATATAAGGGTAGCTAGCTATTCTTATAATCGAGTTAGAACTAGTCGTGAGGCTGGCTATTCGGCCCGACCCAACAAGCCTATGGCAGGGGTTGATATTGAACCTTTAGCTCGAAGTCCCGTTTGAGAGTGAGTATCTTAAGCTCGAACTTGAAAGAATAGGCTGGCTAATTTTGAAAAATAAATTACCCCAAAAACAACCGGTATGCATATATTATTACCCCATCCCATGAACACAAAACAGAAAAACAAGATCATAAATTATTAAAAATGATTTTTTTATTAATTTTTGGTAGACGATTGTATGAAACTCGGGTTAATTATTTTAAATAATTTATTCAGGGGTTAAACGCATGGATCGATAGGTTAATTTTTTTTTTCTTCATTTGACCAATAATTCAAGGGGTTTAGTAACCATCAACTAAAGTTGGATTTGAGTTTTTAACAACTAGTTACGAATAAAATAAACCAAACCCAATTTGATGGCAAATAATTGGATATATATATATATATATATATATATATATATACTGATAATTATTAGTTGGAATACCGCTCCATATATTAATAAATTTTACTGGCATTGTAGTTAATTAGTATGAAATTTGTTTATATTTAATCTACACTTAAAGTTTAAATCTGAAGAAGAAATAAAATTATGTTAAAAAATCCTTATTTAATGTCTAATCATACAGAATAATTTTCTCTTTCCAACAGAAAATATTAGAATTGATGTGTTTAGTTTGGTAATTAATATTAATATAATAGTATAAACTAGTGGGTATTATAAGCTATTTTTGACCCGAATTCGTCCAAATGTAAGTACAATCATTAATACTAATGAACCACTAAAGTTATTGTTTTAAACTAGTTTGGTCCTAACAACATGTTGCCATATTTTACTCAGATGTGGCACCATAGGTAATAGATTCTTTCAATTTTTCTTTAATCAACATTTAATTTAATTCAATTCAATTAGAACTTTTTTCTTTAACTATAGAAGTTCTCTTAATTAATTTTGCAGGAAGAAGAGGGTTCTCTCACACTCTCTCATTTGCAAAGTCTTCCTTCTTGCCTTATTAGGGTAAAAACATCAACCAAACTAACAAGATTGCATGTGTTAAGCCGTTGTGGTTGGTCCAGCGGCGAGGAGTTAGGAGATCTCTTAAGATCATCATAGTGCTTATTTTGTGTTGCAGGACTACAGTGCAAATTCTGTGTTTAGCAGGTATAAATCTGAGCTCCCCTACTCTGGTTTCTGCCATGAACAATCTTTCTCCAGTTTTCACATTCCTGCTTGCTGTCGTTTTTTGGGTAGGATTTTTTGACTCTCTTAGTTTTGGGTTTTAATTTGTATGGTCATGAATTATAGTGATTTTCTTTTGTTTTCCATAAATGGTTTGAACTCTTAAGGATGGAAAGTCTGGATGTAAGAAGATCAAGCAGTGTAGGAAAATGTTTAGGAGCTACTGTAGCAATAACAGGAGCATTGATTACGACCCTCTATAGGGGTCCAGTGGTGTTGAAACCTTCATCAAGTAATTCCAACTCTATTGGCCATGATGATCATTAACAGTACTCTCTTTTCTCGAACCAATCCGAATGGACCTTGGGAGGTTTCTTCCTTTCAATCGCTTCTCTTTTGAATTGCAACATGGAACATAGCTCAGGTAAATGAAAAACTTCAACATCTTAACTTTTCAATAATTTTAATTTTTTCGGACATGAACAGGATTGCAAGTTAGGAAAGTCGAACTCGAGACCTAACCTGTCCTAACTTTGCAAGAAGTACAACTGACTGCTTGAATTTTCTTTTCTTTTCTTTTCTTTTTCCAGGTAGCCATGTTCAATCCCGTGGGGATTGCCATTGCAGTGTTTATGGCTGTCCTGTTCCTAGGAGATGCCCTTCATCTTGGCAGGTACATGAAGCTACCATTATGTTCGCGCTCTCTTTCGCGTTCCCCTGCAAGAATTTACATTTCTGCAGGTTTTTTTTGTTTCTCAAATTCCTGGTACTTGAAAAGATGTTGTCTAGAGTTATAGTTTGCTGAAAAGAAGGTGTCAGGTGATGTTTTTCCTTAACAAAGAAGGACAAAGAGTAGCTTTTGTATATTTATAGCTTATGATCTTATGATCAAAATGTAAATTGAATAAGGTTGTCGCAAAAGATAGAGCAGATTGATGAAACAATTAATGTTTTTTAATGGGTTGCAGTGTGATTGGATCAATCATAATGGCACTCGGATTTTATAGTGTGATGTGGGGACAAATCAAGGAGAAGGAGGCCACATTGGTCCTGAATGATGATGATGAACCAGCAGGATCATCAAGCCAAAAGACCCCACTTCTTGTGCCAAGGAATTAATCCTTGATCCCATCAATAACAAGAGAAGGGGAGCAATAATTGTAAGACTGGAAACTCGAATACGAGAGGTAACCCTTTTTATATATTTCACCAGAAGTACTATAAACATACGAGCTCACTGATAAAGAAGGAAAGCAATGCAATGTCGCTCCCGTTGGTTGTAAATTGTAATACATGTTGATAGTAATTTATACAAATCAAGATTAGTTGCGTTCTCTATTAGTTCTGTATTTAGTTGTAAAACAATTGTATATTGTATGAAATCTTACCTGTTAACAATCACTTATAACATAACTCGTCGAATGTGCAATATGTGCGATTTTAAGACTAGTTATATATCAGTTTTAAGACTATTTACAAAGACTTGGTTTCGAAAAAACAAAAATAACTAGTTATTAGACTAGAAGTCAAGATTAGTTGTGTTCTTTATTTGCACATGGAAAATAAAATGGTCTGGAGCAAGCTGATCAGCAGGGTACACTATTCTTTGTCTTGGTTTTGGTTCCAAAGTCAGATAAGGAATTTTCATGTCATTGGACTGCAAACTTGAAACTAGCGAGCCAGTTACTTCCCTGAGCCAGAGGCTGTTGAATTATGCCTCTTTTGCGTGCTAACGCTGATGTGAATGCTACCGCTGTGACTGCCCTTCCTGGATGTTAATACTGCGGCTGCCATGTTAATATTACCTTTGGCTTTCTAATGCTTTTTGTGGCTAACGCCTCGTTGGGGGCTAACGGCCCGTTGGGGGATAACGCCTCGTTTGTGGTTAAAGCTGTCCGTTATCTCTGCCTATTAACGCTACAGCTGCGTTAGCTTGTTAAGTTAGCTTGTTAAGTTTCGTTTGTATGTTAACAACGTTAAGGCTACCTTAGCGTTAGCTTCTTTTGCTACTAGGATCTAGAATTTTCTACTTCCTATAAATACTTCTGTAAATTATTTCGTGTATGAACTTTTGGAAAAATCAATGAAGGAAAATATCTTTTGCTCATAGAAAACAAACAATTCCAGAATCTTCATCAACCTTCAAAACCAACAGAGGCAATACTAAATTACCAGTCTTGTTCGTATTGAATCGGTCTACTACTGGATATAGTGCTTCCAACATGAAAGTGTCCACTCAACATGTTTGTCATGGTTGGCATGTACCGCACGCCATTCCTAACTAAAAGGAGACCACAAATGAGTAACAGAGGACTTGGTTTGCAACCTGCAAAGTGATTGAAACCTCAATTTTGCAGGCGAAAAAAATGTTCCAACAAAGGTCGAGCTTTGTGTTCTTCCTTTGTTTACGTTCAATCCTCACGGCATCCACCTGCAAGGCAGCAGACACCATAACTAACTGCAAATCAAACATTCAAAGATGAGGATACCATTGTTTCAAGTGGTGGAACCTATGAAATAGGATTTTTCAGCATCGATAATTCCAGTACTCTTCGGTACTTGGGTATACCAGACCATAAAATACCTATTGACAGAGTGGTGTGGATTGCCAACAGAAACCCCAATCAGGGATACAACAGGAGTTCTACATCTTGATGACAGTGGAATTCTCACTCTCAAATATAACAACATTGTCATTTGGTCTTCCAATACATCAAGAAAAGCCAACAACAACATGTATTTTAATTACCAGGCATGGAAATTATACATACAAGGCCAGGCTGGCCAGCCACTAGAACTGATTTCTACATCAGTGAGGTAATCCTATAATACAACTGAAGTGGTACGTGTAATCCACTTGGGTCTATTGTGTGTTCAACACAATCCAAAAGATAGACCGGACATGTCGTCTGTGGTTGTAATGATGGGTAGTGAAGCTGCATTGCCGCAGCCAAAACAACCGGGCTTTTTCAATGAAATGGATTTAGTTGAAACCAGTTCAGGGTCAGGCCAGAACAAGCCATGCTCAGCTACAGAATACACAGTTTCAGTATTGGAGGGAAGATAGAACCTTAGTATATATATTTTGATTCCCAGAAACATCAGTTATCTCAAGCCCCTTTGCCTTTCCAACCCTACTCTTCAGCTATTATTATTCGTTAATAATGAACGCTTAAAAGGTCATTTGTTTTAGTTAGGCCGTGTCCAGATGTCTAGAATATTATCTAAGTTTCAAAATAAACAGATGCAACTCTAGTTTACATATTATCAATTTGTTGCAAAAAAAAAATCAGAAAAACATGAAATAAGAGGAAGGATTGGGTCAATTACCTATTTCTGCTCATGAATCAGCAAAGTTGGGCCAACAGATTCCTTCCCTTTGCTGCATTTGACAGGTTTTATCTTTTCAGATGGCAAAAAAAATGGAGGGCTCAACAATTCATGAAGGGATTAAAATAAACGAAAGAAATAAAGACAAAAAGCATTCATCAATGGAACATCAGGAACAAACTACCTCAATTTTATATGTTCATCACCAAAGTTGTAGCTATTGATTTCTCCCCACTCCTGCATTCAACACATTACCTTACATGTTAACTGACCTTCAAAAATTTATGGAGGCAACATAATGGGGGGAAAAGCTGGTAAGAACAAATACTGTCACAGCCACAAGTGGGGACTTGAAATAAGAAGAAGCGCGGGAAGTTGTAACAGAATTACTTAGCTGGCAGACGGTTACAACAAGTTGCAAGGCAGTTAAGGGAGCTGAAGTTCTGTTAAGCTAGCTATCAATTAGTTAGTTCAATTAGTAGTTAATTTAGTTACTATAAGAAGGAGTATTAGGAAAAGAGAAGGGAAAATGAAAATTTTGGCACCTGTACTCGAATTGAATGACTGATTTGGTACCTCTCATTTTTTTCACTCTTAATTGGTACTTCTACTCAACATGAATGTCACATTTGGTACCTGCCTCTAACACCGTCAATGAAGAACCGTTAAGCTGTCTGCGTAGCATGTCACGTCATACGCCACGTCAGATATTGCTGACGTGTCATGCCACGTCATCTAAATTCAACCCGGATTCATTATCCACGGGTCGCAGATACGGTTTTCCCACATGAAAATAAAATCAGCACTCTCTTTTCCTTCTTCATTTTCTATTCTTTTTTTTTTTTTGTTCTTTCCTGCACAGCCACGAATTTGACCAAAACAGTAGGCGATTTGCTCAATCAAGCACAGCAATCAAATGAACAAAAGTGTAGCAATTAATTAAACCAAACAGCAAGTAAATCAACTCAATCAAACGCAATAATCAAATGAATTGGCTGGAAACACCAATTCACGCTCTCCTCTCCTCAATTATTAATTCAATGAAGCTTCTACCAAATTAAATCATCCATCCCTACCAAAAATCCAAAATCACCAAAATTCAACCTCTCGGCCTCACCTCAATCTCCCTCTCTGCCTCGACCCAAATCGCCAATCACCAAACCAATCGCTAAAACCAATCATCAAACCAACAAATCACGCCACCGCCGGAGCAAACCAGTCCCCCCGCACCTCCACCAAACCCAGTCGCGCCACACACCGCACCTCCAACAAACACAACCGCGCCACACACCGTCTCAAACCAGCGCTGCGCAACCGCTAGCCACGCCACAACCCATCACTGCCACCACTGCTCACTTCTTGTTTGTCTTGGTATGTTTTTTGGTTTGAAAGAAAGGAAAGAAACAGAGGTCACAAAATAATGAAAGAGAGGATAGAAACAGAGGTCTCCTGGTGATGTTTGGGCACTTGGGTGTGATATTTGAGAATTTTGGGTTAGAGTGGAACGAGAACGACGGGATGAGGAAGAGGGACTCAATTAATTGAGCGAACGACGCGTCGTCTGGTTGAAGTGGGCTACATGGCATGACACGTCAACCGTATCCGACGTGGCGTATGATGTGTCATGCCACGTAGGCAGGTTAACGGTTGTTCGTTGATGGTGTTAGAGGTAGGTACCAAATGTGACATTTATGTTGAGTAGAGGTACCACTTAATAGCGAAAAAAATGAAAAGTGTCAAATCAGTCATTCAATTTGAGTACAGGTGCCAAATTTTTCATTTTCCCAAAAGAGAAAGGCACTCAATATTATTGTAATCAAACTCAAAATTGTATTTGTCATTCTTCAATGAAGAAGCAGTACAACCAGATTCAATGAATCTGGCATTTGTTTACAATTACAATACTAAAGTTGTTACAAACGGTTATTCCCTACTCTAACTCATCTTCCAGCTGCGCTCTCCTTCTCCAATATTCAATCTTCATCTGCCATTGATCATCCAGCAAGTTCCTTGTATCAGCTCCATCTTTTCTTAAGCAGATCAGCTCCTCTGATCTGTTCTTCTTCTTTTCTTCTTGCTTGTTTGTGTTGCACGGCTTGGTACTTCTCCTAGCCCGTGACAATTGGTAGCGGAGCTCTTTCCTGCTGCTCCCTGTGTTACATTTATGTAAGTTAAAGCCCCATAATATAATTCGTAACATAAAACTAAAATTTACTTTAATTTCATAATTATAAAAATTTAAGCTAATTACGAACATATTTATGTTATAAAACTTATAATTTCATAATGTTACTTTATTCATGTATAAGTAAATTTACGACAAATTAAGTACTCCCTCCGTCCCTTAAATGATGTCGTTTACTATTCCGGCGCGCATTTCAAGGCGGCCGGAATAGTAGCTATATGACCCCGAAAAAATTCGTACTTTTTTTCTAACGTAAATACGCGCCGGTTTTACCTACGTTAGAAAAAAAATACGAATTTTTTCGGGGTCATATAGCTACTATTCCGGCAGCCTTGAAATGCGCGCCAGAATAGTAAACGACATCCTTTAAGGGACGGAGGGAGTATAAATTTATGAATATTATTGCTTGAGCATAGTAGCAAGCACCTCCTGTAATCATATACTCCCTCCGTAAATTATTAATTAACGTTTTGGACCTAAAACCGTGGTCCAAAAATAACTGACGTCCTCTGCAAAAAGTAATTTTTTTATTTTTTAAATATTATTTTTGCTACCGCGGACCCACCTTGAACAACTTTATTTATTTATTTAATATTATTTCTGATGCGGATTCGACCTTAACCATCTTTATTCTTTTTTTAATATTATTTTTGATGCGATCCACTTTGACCAACTTTATTCTTCTTCTTTTTTATATTATTTCTGACGCGGATCCACCTTACCTTAATCTGTGTGATTTGTGAGCCCGCATCAAATAATAATTGGCGGAGGAATTAACCACTATCTTATTATTATATTCCACGTGGATTTTCTCCAAGAGGGTCCAAATACAAAACAAAACGAATTAGTCCAAATTTAAATTTCACATTTATCTATAAAACGAAAAAAAAAGAAAAGGAAAGAAAAGCTATAGCGTACAAGTAAGGTAAGTATATACAACCAAGAAAATTGGAATTAGGCCTTAATTTGCATTGGACTGAAATAATCTGCCCCGGAGACGAGGGTACGTATATTTGGCCGTCAACAGCGTCATCGATTCTAGAAGCTCTGGCAGCCCCACCAACAGTCCCGTTTTAATTAAATTACTACTATTCCCATTTATTTATATTTATTTCTTCCACCAATCTTTTAAGTGACACTTTTGACTTCTTCTGAAAAAAATTGTTGACTTTTCAGACCAACACAAGTTACACAACAGAACATTATATGCCATGGAAGCGAATTTTAATCTGTGCACTTAATTTTTTTCCAATCAAGAATCCCCTCCTTCTTATCTTTACTACCCACCAAACAAGAACAGAGAGTTTAACACGCTTTTCTTTTCATTAATTAAGCTTCCCTGAACAAAATGAAATGAAACAACCATGAAAGAGCTTCTCCTGCTTTCTTTCTTCTTGTTCTTCACCTTCTCCACTGCAGCAGATTTCATAGCTCTAAACCAGTCAATCAAAGATGGTGAGACCATAGCTTCATCTGGTGGAAGTTATGAGTTGGGTTTTTTCAGCCCAAGAAGCTCAAAACTTAGATATGTTGGGATTTGGTACAAATTCTCCAACCAAACTGTTGTTTGGGTTGCCAACAGAGAAATGCCACTCAATGGCACATCTGGGCTTTTGCAGCTGACCAAAGATGGAATCTTTCTCATCCATAATGCAACAAAAGGTGTCATTTGGTCTGGAAACACATCAAGGGAGGCAGAGAATCCAGTCGCTCAGCTTTTGGATTCTGCAAATCTTGTGATTAGGGAAGCAAATGCCACCGTCACCAACGAGGACAATTACCTTTGGCAGAGTTTTGATTATTTGAGTGACACATTCTTGCCAGGAATCAGCTTTGGTAAGAATTTGGTGACAGGGCATGACAGATTTCTTGTTTCCTGGAAAAACCCTGACGACCCATCACCAGGAGATTCAACAACCAAGCTAGACCCGACTGGGTATCCACAAATTTACATCAGGAAAGGTGAGAATATAGTTTTCAGGTCAGGACCATGGAATGGTCTTCGGTTTAGTGGGATGCCTAATTTGAAACCAAACCCAATTTACACTTATGGGTTTGTTTATGATGAGAAGCAGGCATACTATAGGTATGATCTTATAGGACATTCCGTCGTCTCGCGGATGGTGCTGAGCAATGAAGGTGTTCTGCAGAGATTCACCTGGACAAGCAGCACCAGGATGTGGAATCTGTACTTAACAGCACAGATGGATAATTGTGACAGATATGGTCTTTGTGGTGCGTATGGTAGTTGCAATATTAACAACTCGCCTCCTTGCGCGTGCATGAAAGGGTTTGAACCAAAATCCTTGCAAGATTGGGAATCTGGGGATTGGTCAGGTGGGTGTGTGAGGAAGAACCACTCGATTTGTAAGGCAGGGGAAGGGTTTCGGATGATACCGAGTGTGAAATTGCCCGATACAGGAATATCAAGGTTCAATAGAACCATGAGTCTTGAGGAATGTAAGAGTGAGTGCTTGAAGAATTGTTCTTGTACTGCTTATTCAACTTTGGATATCACAAATGGATCCGGGTGCTTGCTTTGGTTCGGGGACCTTATTGATATCAGAGAATACACCGAGAATGGTCAAGATTTTTATATCAGACTCTCTGCTGATGATTTAGGTACGAGTACTTCCATTTTTATTGTTCTTTGTAGAACCCATGTATCTAGATTCTGTCTATTGAAGTTATTCTTTTATGTTTTGTGGTGTTCTGCTTTAGTGCCTTTTTTGTGATTCGATAAACTGATTATGCAGACTCAGGTGGCAGCTCTGGGAGGAAGACGCGAGTATGGATCATAACCACTTGTGCTTTGGTTGCGGCAGTTGCTCTCCTAGTTACATTCCTAACTGTGCATTTCAAGAGGAAGAGGATTGAGAAAACAGGTAACTTGTCCTAACCTCTCAACTGCTTGCCCTAGGAATTGGGACTGAAAAGTAATATACATTGAGACATGATGAATATGCAGGAATGTCTTACGTGTAGTTATGCTGGAAAAGTATGTAACCACATGTTTAAAGAGATGGTTGATTGATTCGGTAATTTCTGATATGCAGGAAGCACAGTTTCTATGCAAGAAAAAGATTACAGCACCAATGATAGCAAAGATCAAGATATGGAGCTGCCACTATTTGATTTCGCAACCATCTCGAACGCAACCCACAACTTCTCACTTGAAAACAAGCTTGGAGAGGGTGGTTTTGGACCTGTCTATAGGGTATGGATTTGAAAAAGACTCTTTTTTTCTCATCTTTGCTAGTAGTTTAGGCTGTTTAACTTTTACTAAGTTTAGCCACATGAACACTTTCCTTACTAAGGTTAAATGCTGTTTTAGGGTACGCTGAAAGATGGACAAGAGATAGCTGTAAAGAGGTTATCAAAGAGTTCGACACAAGGACTCGATGAGTTTAAGAATGAGGTTATATGTATTTCCAAACTTCAGCACCGGAATCTTGTGAAGCTTCTGGGCTGTTGCATCGAGTTAGAAGAGATGGTGCTGATATATGAATACATGCCCAACAAAAGCCTCGACGCCTTCATTTTTGGTATGGCTTTACACAGTTTCAGACATTGCCTCCACGAAAAGTTACTCAGTAAAGGTTCTTATGTTTTATGTTATACCATGTTTGTCAGATCAAAAGCAAAGCAAATTGTTGGATTGGCCTATGAGGATCCATATCATCAACGGAATCGCTCGAGGGCTACTTTATCTGCACCAAGATTCCCGGTTAAGAATCATCCATCGAGATCTTAAAGCTAGCAATGTTTTGCTAGACTATGATATGAACCCAAAGATTTCAGACTTTGGCATGGCTAAAAGTTTTGGTGGAAATGAAACAGCGGGAAACACCAGAAGAGTAGTTGGAACATAGTAAGCATGCCAACCCATTATGTATATTTTAACTTTATTCTCCCTGCGAAAATTGTAACTTTACTCAAAAACTTCTTTGCAGTGGTTACATGTCTCCGGAGTATGCAATCGACGGGCTTTTTTCCACAAAATCAGATGTATTTAGTTTTGGTGTCTTATTGCTAGAGATCCTGAACGGGAAGAGAAACCGAGGATTCTCTCATGCAGACCACAAGCACAACCTTCTCGGTCATGTAAGTATTAAATTGAGTACTACTGTTCATGGTGAATCTATAGTGATTAGTATGCTGAAATTGTAGCAAAATTATTTCTGAATTTTCAGGCTTGGAGACTTTTCAAGGAAGGTAGGGCTTTAGAACTGATTGACGAATCTTTAAGCGACACTTGCAACTTATCGCAAGTGCTACGAGCGATCCATGTGGGATTACTGTGTGTGCAACAAGGTCCTGAAGATAGGCCTAAAATGTCAAATGTGGTGTTGATGTTAAGTAGTGACATTGTATTGCCTGAACCTAAAGAGCCTGGTTTTTTCACAGAAAGGAAACTGTTTGATCAAGAGTCTTCTTCGGGCAAGGTCGATACATGTTCGACGAACGAGATTACCATCACATTGTTAACTGCTCGATAGCGGTACCCTTTTTGTTCTGCCTATTGTTTATACATTTTGCGCACTAGTGAGTGTGATTGTATTGTTCATTAGATATATTACTGATTGATCAAAAGTCCTACTTCTACGCAGAAAACGAATTGACAGGCCTGAGAATAGATCATAACTTTATAAAGTGGCTTCACTGGCATTGACCAGTTGATTAACCTAACCCCACCATTGGTTTTAGATGTTTCTTAGCTTAATTTCTTGATTGGTCAAGGATTCTTCAGTCCAGGTCAATTGTGTTGTCTGATACTGACTCATAAACCTGAACCAAGTTCCCATGTTCTAAGAGTTGATATTTCTTTGCTGCAAAAACAATCAATGGTGATGCATCATTGATTGAAACTGCAGCAGAACGGGACAAACGTCCAATTTTGGACTCAACTTTTGTCATCTTTCTGGTGTGATATAGATTTTTCTCGCTCTCCCCGACTGTCCTTTATAGTTTGTGCCACTTCCGGACATGAGTACTAATGTCCGGCCCAAAGAAAATGGAACTTTTTAGACTTGGTTTTTACTAAAACATTTAAATTTAAGCTCGTGGGCAATAGAAAGCTGATAGAACTGGTAGGGAGTTAGTAGCATAGAGAATAGGAGACGACCTAAGATGCTGCAATTGATGAATAATGACGTTCGAATTCAAGCACCATCCAAGAGCATAAAATATAGATTTTAATAAAATGGAGGTTTCATGATTCAAAATTTCAAACCCTACATCATTGGGTATTAGACATCAATATTTTTCTAATCAAACTCCATATTCTTTTAGTACTTTCCTACCAACCCAATCTTTGAACGTGCGTCATGATGTTGAGAGAAATAAGTTTTTATTTCAATTCATTAGTGTATATCGCATTTATGACGTAGTTCATGAGTGTAATTTTTGATGTTGTAACGAGTAAGGATAACTAATCTGAAATGGAGAGAGTATTTGTACTATGATCTTCATTTTCCGGGAAAAACTTCAATCTCTTAAAGGAAGATGGAAAAGAAAGTTGCACAACAGAAAGATGCACAATGTACCTCTACTGATGATGATAATGGAAATGAACAAAATCTAAACCATCTTAATCTTCTTTTTCTTTGGCTTTAATGTCTGAATCTGTGACATTTCCAGATGGAAAAAAACATAAAGATGACAGAATACAGAAGTTCAAGAAACAGAAATCTATTTGATGCATAGAACAAGAAAACAAAGAGAGAAAATCATTGAATTATATGACCTAACATAGTTGAGGAGGCATAATCCACCGTGCTTCCCATCCACCTCCATCTTCAGCGTCACGAATGTTACTACGATAGAGTTGAGAATAAAGTGGAGTGTACGAATGTGAATGAGTGACGCGCCGTCGAAACGCGCGTCAAAAGTAATAAAATATTTTCTGATAGGCTAGATGCACAAATTAATGTATATAGCGGCAAGTCAGGGTTGAACCACAGGGAAAATGAAGGACTAAATTTAATCTTGCCCTAAATGTATGATGAGGGTGAAAATGCAACAGACATAAAAGTAACACAAGGGGGGGTTTGGTTGGTCTAGACGAATCTAGCCAACGATGGCAGTTGAGGTTGAGACAGAGAATAAAAATGCAAATAACAAGTAATAATAGACAAACGAAATAATTAAATAAAAGGGAACGAAAATAAAGCAAGAGAATATCAATAAAAATGGTAAAGACTAACAAGTGTAATAAAGATAATAACAAAGTAAGTAAAGATAATAAATCAGATAAAAGGAGAAATCTTAGCAGGGGTAGACGGCGGATTGCGTCGAGGTCTAGTCGGTCATTGGTGCAAGGATAGACTGCGTTCACGCCATAGACGTGCTATAGGAACCCTGTTTTCACGTGGATTCCCTACTTCTCTTCTTAAGAGAAGTCACTCCCAAGGTACGCTTATGGGAGTGGTCGTGACACTGTGCCCAAGGTACGCTTATGGGTCATACACACAGGCCCGTGAAGTGGAGAGAAGACACGTCTAGGGCTAGACACTGAGAAGTCTGCCCTAACCGGTTTCTTGCCCTAGCCAGATTGGACCAAACGACATGATGACTCTGGACCAGGTGCCTACTCTATTCCAGTTATTACCATGGAAATGACAATATTCATGAGAAACATGCAAATAGGTAATCAAACTACCAACAAATCTCACACGAAATGACAATAAAATGGCAAGAAAGCGGATACAACAATGAACGCGTTTTAAGAACACTTTGACCTCCCAACTATCCTCTTGCAATCCTTAAAACACCCCTGCCAAGACTAAGAGATTTAGCCACTCATGCTGGAAATCATGCACAAGATAGATAGAGAAAGCAATATAAACAGAGAAGAGGTGCAGATGAAAACGAAAATCTAGATTAAAAACTAATTGGAGTTTGGGGCTCCAATTTCTGGAAAAATAAAGGAAGAACAAATCCCAATATTAGAGAGGTGGCTACAATGATTGAAAACCCCAAAAAGATGAAAAATATACTAAAGTGTCGCCTCCTTTAACCTAAAGTTAAGGTTCTATATATAGCCTAACAACCCCACTAGGGGACAAAATGATATAGAGGAATATTCTCTGATGAGCTGGATGATTTGCACATGGAATCCCGCTAGAATCTTTTTAGCATCTTTGGTCAAGCGTCATCCGAAAAGAAACATCCACGTGCTTCGTCTAGGCCTAGACATAAGATCTCGTCTAGGCCCCGACGGTAGGTCTCGACGACAAAATGCATCTAGGGCTCGACGATGAAAGATCAGCAAAAATGCATCCAAATGGCGCGCTTTTCAGCAAGTTTCTCCCTTTAGCCCAAATCTACAAAGTGGTTGGAAAATAAACCAAATTAGTAGTATCAAGTGTGAAATTAGACCTAAAAGAGGGAAAGACATGCATAAAAAGGCATCATATCAATGAGATCGAGTATGAGCACAAAGTGGAGTGTACAACAATGGATTTGAGTGAGCAGGGGCATTTTTATCACCAATCTTGTAGCAAGAATATTGGTTGCGGTCGCCAGGATCGTAGACATCAACTGTATTAGCCTCTCTTTTTTCTCCTTTTGCTGGCATGCAAAGGCATGAATGTACCCAAGTAGGTACCCAAAAGTTCCCGTGTTCGATGGAAAAAAACAGCCATATCCCCTAAACCGTCTGCTTCATTCACCCAGTCCATTCGCGAGAAGTCAAACCTCGCAACATTCCATTCGTTAGCTCCGTCAGAATCATACACGCAGAGAAGCTCCACCAAAATACTTGAATGGTCAACTATGATTTTCAAGAAACTGATCATGTCTTTGAGTTCACACCATTCTTACGTATCAGTATAGAAAACTCCAAAATACCCAAGACCAGAAAGGATAAAGAGTTTACCATCCAAAGAGATCATGTCCATAGCAGTAAAATGGCTACCAATGTCAAGTTTCACTGTTTCCCAATCTTCATCTCCGAGGCTACACATACTGATACCAAAATTTGCGCGACCAGATCTGTAATGTACTTCATGTAGAGCAAGAAACAAACAATCAGGAGAGTTAGGGGTTGAGGAGAAAGCAACTTCTAAAACATAGTCGGAAGACTTTTATCTTCCCCGATAAAATCATATTTTATCGTTTCCTAGATAGATCAACTTAAAGTAGATTTAATTAAGGTAATTAATATAATGACGAAAGAGATGAGATTGATTTAAAGCACATCTAACACATGATTAAAAAAACCTTTCGAATCAAAATTAAAATATATTAGAATATTGAGTTCGTGACTGATGAATATTAAATTCAAGAAATTGAGCATTTTTCTGCTAAAAAAATAAATAAATCCTATCAAAATAAAGAGTTTTAATGGAGAAAAAAATAAAATACAATTCCTTAATTTCTATTTTTATTTTTTTTTCTGGACCGTGACTCACCACGAATACTATTTATTAGCCAAGACTGAGAAGCAAATGTGTAGTGTGGAAAGGAATCGATCATGAGCGCGCAAATGTTAGAAATTGAAAATGGTTACCCTATCAAAGACTTCCCAGCACACCATGAATTGTGGCTCACACACCGGCCACCAAACCAAAGTCAACTTGAGACTTTTTTTTCATTGCTGCTAATCACTCTCATACCATCCAAAATTATAAAATGTATCCACTCAACATTTTAGTTTCAAATCAGTTACTACATTCTTCCAATTCTGTATAGAATGGCAAGCCAAACCATATTCTTACTTTTGTCTATCTTCATCTTTTCCATGGCAACCATGTCCACAGCAGTAGATACCATCAGAGCAACTCAGATCATCAAAGACGGTGAGACCATTGTCTCGTCAGGTGGGAATTTTGAGATGGGTTTTTTCAGCCCAGGGAATTCGAAGAATCGGTACGTAGGGATATGGTACAAGAAGATTTCTAAATTCACAGTTGTTTGGGTTGCCAACAGAGATGTTCCTGTAAATGATTCATCAGGAATGTTACAGTTAGTTGACCAAGGGAAGCTTGTTCTGCTTAATAGCACCAATGCTACTCTCTGGTCTTCGAATTCATTGAGACCTGGGATCAACCCAGTTGCGCAACTTCTGGATAATGGAAATTTTGTTGTGAGAGATGAAAATGACAGCGAGGAGCAGAATTTTTTGTGGCAGAGCTTTGATTATCCTGGGGATACCTTCTTACCAGATGTGAAGCTTGGTATAGACTTGGAAACAGGGCTCAATAGGTACATTACATCCTGGAAAAGCCCTGATGATCCATCTAGAGGTAAATATACGAATATGGTAGATCAGAATGGTGTGCCGCAATTGCTTTTATCAGAAGATTCTGTTGTTCGGTTCAGGTCAGGACCATGGAACGGACTGCGATATAGCGGTATGGTAAACTTGAAACCAAATCCAATTTACACATTTAAGTTTGTGTTCAATGATAAGGAGATATATTACGAGTACCAACTTACTAACAGTTCGGTTCTTTCGAGAATGGAGTTGAGTCCTGAGGGTGCCCTACAGAGGTTCATATGGGTTGAAAGCAGTCAGAATTGGAACCTATACTTAACAGCAAACCCGGACAATTGTGACAGGTTTGCATTGTGTGGGGCTAATGGTGTTTGTGACATCAACAACTCACCTGCGTGTGGATGCTTACAAGGGTTTCGCCCGAAATCTCCAGACGAATGGACAGCAGCAGATTGGTCTCAGGGATGTGTTAGAGAAGTTGAGCTGGGTTGTAGTGTTGGAGAAGGTTTTCTGAAATATCCTGGAATCAAACTTCCTGACACGCGGCAGTCTAGCTATAACAAGACAATGAGCTTACAAGAATGTGAGAAGGAATGTTTGAGGCATTGCAATTGTACTGCTTATGCAAATTTGGATATTAGAAATGGAGGAAGTGGGTGCATTCTATGGTTTGGTGTCTTGGTTGATATCAGGCACTATAATGAATATGGGCAAGACATCTATCTACGGATGAGTGCCTCAGAAATTGGTAAGGATTTAGATTTCTTCCCAAAATTACTGCAGAGAACTCCATTGTTTCGTTTTATGTCAACAGTAGATTTTAAAACTGAAAAGGTGAGTGTATATGACCAAAGATGAGTTTCTGATACAATTTAGTATATTATGCAGATAAATATCAGAGATTCAAAGCCAGCAGACAAGTGAGGATCATAGTCATATCTGTAGTATTGGTGGGAGTGTTCCTCATAGCCCTTTGCCTATTCTTGCTTGTCCTAAGGAAGAAGAAGAAGAACAGGAGAGGAGGTAGTTACTTGAAAATACTAAAACCTATCTTTTTTTTCCACTTTTAATAGCAAAGAAAGTACTTCTAAACGCCATTACTTGTGCAGGAGGAACCCTAGAAGATCCAGGACAGGACTGCACAAACCAAAGCAACACAGAAGATATAGACATACCATTATTCGATCTTGCCACCCTAGTTGAAGCTACCAATTGCTTCTCAATTAACAATATGCTTGGCCAGGGTGGTTATGGACCAGTATACAAGGTATCATCATAACAATAAGCAATCATTTTTTTATTCCCAAAAGAAAGAAGAAACAAAGCAAACCCTAGTACATATTTCCATTCTGTTCTTCCATTTCGACCAAATAAAGCAATGGTAATTTTTTCATTTGGACTTACGAAATTCTGAAATGTCAATTTTCCTATAAAAGAAATTCCCTATAGTATCTTCAACTAAATTTAGAATTATTGACGTTGACAGGGAATACTGCAAGATGGGCAAGTAATAGCTGTGAAGAGGCTTTCTACAAGGTCAAGGCAGGGAATTGAAGAGTTTAAGAATGAAGCAGGATGTATCGCCAAACTTCAGCATCGCAACCTCGTGAAGCTTCTAGGATGCTGCATTGAACTGGATGAAAGAATTCTGATATATGAATACATGCCCAACAAAAGCTTGGACTCCATTCTTTTTGGTTTGTTTCTCCCTATTATTTTTGACCAATGAAGTCCACCTGTTTATTTAATTGCTTGAATTTCTAGGCACAAAGCTCCAAATTCTTCTAGATGATTTGACGTATGCTTCATTGTAGATCACAAGAAGTATGGACAAAACAAATGGTGTCCCTAAGTGAAATTCATCTACTGTAAATGGTCTTCTAGATTTCTCTTGTCGAGAAGTACTGCCTGTTTTCTTGCAATTAAAGTCTTATAGCATGTAGAAAAATCATTCATAATCATAGATTTATTTGGATTTAAATATTTTGTTCAGATAAAAGACAAAGTATGCTTCTGAATTGGTCAAAGCGTTTCCACATTATCAATGGAATTGCAAGGGGACTTCTGTATCTTCATCAAGATTCAAGACTAAGAATCATACATAGAGATTTAAAAGCCAGCAATGTTTTACTGGACAATGACATGAACCCCAAAATTTCAGACTTTGGCATGGCTAGAAGTTTTGGAGAGAATGAAACAAGCGCAAATACGAATAGAATTGTGGGAACATAGTAAGGACATTCCTGAAAGAAGAATTTTTTGTATTTTAATTTCTAATTTATCTCAATGAAAATGTATTTGATTATTTGTTTTTGCAGTGGTTACATGTCCCCAGAGTATGCAATCGACGGTCTCTTCTCTGTGAAATCAGATGTATTCAGCTTTGGTGTTTTGGTGTTGGAGACAGTGAGTGGAAGGAAAAACAGAGGATTTCGACATTTGGATCACAAGCTCAATCTTCTTGGACATGTAAGTGTTATGCTACTACTTAATTCTGAACAAGTTCAGTAAATGTTACAGTAACTTGGGACTATAGAAACATTTTATTTAAAATCTTTTAGGCATGGATGCTGCATAAAGAAGGCAGATCACGGGAACTGATCGATCCATCTGTTAAGGAGGAATCCAAGCTATCTGAGGCACTCAGATCAATCCATGTGGGTCTGTTGTGTGTACAAAGAAGTCCTGAAGATAGACCTAACATGTCACGTGTAGTTCTCATGTTAAGTAGTGACATTACTTTGGTGCAACCTAAAGAGCCTGGTTTTTTCTCTGAAAGGGAGCTGTTGGATTCATATTCTTCAACCATAGTACAAGAAAGTGACCACGAATCCTCATCAACTAATGAGCTCACAATGACATCGCTAGAGGCTCGATAAAGTTTTTTTCTAGATTTTTGTTCGCCTTGTATCAAATTACTGTTACTTCCAAAAGGAAAAAAATGCTGTCACTTGTGAAGTTTTATGCAACACGAAATTAGTTGTTCTGAATATAAAAATTCCAATTGGCACATGGGTGTTATGATTGAGAGACGAAAGTGTCAGTTTCTCTATCAATATGAAAGTAGTCCTTTGGTATATTTTGAGAATTTGATGTGAAAACTTACTGTTTAGTACAATTTGTAAGTTTGGTTAGGAATTCATTGTCAGTACCTAAGTCGGAAAAATGTCAACTCTTAACGGCTACTATATTTCGAAAGAACTGACAGAGGAAAGACTATGCCATAGTATTACATAACATGAACCCTTCAAATTACTACAACAATTCAACATCCATAGATTCCACAATAAGACCAATGGCTAAACCTTGAACTGATCAAGTATGTAAATTTTTTATTTAGCAAGCTCTAAAGAGAAATAGCAGCAGCTGAACGTTCTTAAAAGGAAACTAACCGGAATTTAATACACCAAGTACCTATCCATGAAATCCAAAATGTTAACCGGTCCTGAACTGAGGTTTATTTCATCCCAAGTCACATCCAAGAAAGTTCTCGAGCATCAAGGTGACTCTGCAAAAGAAAACAACAAGAGGTAATGGTCAGTCAGACAAATTCCTCAATGCAACACTTCATTGCGATGAATTAACAAATACCATTGATGAATTAACAAACTACACTAATGCATAGGTTATGCCAACACTTCGTATAGGAGTGCTTCCTTACGCATGATTAGTGGAAACCCCAAATGCAGAAAGAGGCAATAGTAGTTCAGTGGTGGCTCATTATTTCGATAACTCATTTCTTCAGACAAAAGAAGATTACTTAAACACTTACTCGATATCTCATTCAAAAAACCTTGGTGGTCTTAATCTTAACTAAAACAAAGTTCCTCAGTAAGGGACAAAAAACAACTTTGTGTATCACAAATCTAGAATTCCAAACATTGCCTCAACTCCCTAATAGAAACAAAACAGTTAATCAACCAATCACCCAAAAACTCTCAAGGTCTTCACATTCAAAATCAGTGACGGAGCCAGGAATCGATGTTTGGGGGGCGATAGTGATAGATTTAGGATTTGTATTCAGGGGGTGCGGGGGTTCGTTCCCGAATTTTTTTTTTGAGTATTTTAAAGGGAAGTTAAACGAGCTAAACGAAAAATTGAAAAAAATGTTTAAGAGTATTTGTACTTTACCTTGCAAGTTGCACTTTAAAACTGTAACACACTAACTCGGTACAAACAAAATTATTCTAACAATGGGTGTGCATCATTTCGAGTTACAATACACGATGGTGAAAATTTTGAGAGTTAGGTTTTGAATTGGGGATTTCGAATTTTTAGAAAATTTAGGTATTTTTGGAGCGAAATTGAAAGTTGGGTTTTGTTTAGAGAAGGATTAAGAGTTAAAGTTTTAATTTTGGGAGAATGTGGTTTAATGGAGGAAATTTGGTTGAGGGAGAGGGAGAGTACGGGTTGGAATTGGAAATTTTGAGTGCTATTTTTTTTTTTTTTGAGGGAGAGGGAGAGCACGGGTTGGAAATTTTGAGTCATTGAGTGCACATTTTTTTTTATTATTATTACTAATATACTAATGACATATATTAAAAAAAAAATTAAAAAAATTAAAAAAAGTTTGGGGTGGCCATAGCCTCCCCTGGTCATACGGTACCTCCGTCCCTGTTCAAAATCAATACATGGAAACAACAACACTGAGTTTGGAATTTCCCAATGGAAAATCAGAAAAGAATACTTACCGGAAGAAAGATGAAGGAAGTTCGGTGGATTTGTCGTTTTTGGAGGAGGAAGTGTAGTTAGGCGGAGAATAGAGTAGAGCAGCAGCCAAAGCTCCAGGAAAAATCGCATACTTCGCCATCACTGCCAGTTTCGCCACCAATGGTTCACCTCTCATCAACGCCATTTCTCTCCCGTCTCCCCTTCTTCAGCTCATTGGTTCAGTTTAATTTCATACCATAACAGTACCAGTTACCATCCACGACGAGGAAAAAGGAAATGCATGATTGGGCTCTGGGCTCTGGGATTAATTTGGAATGGACCCAATTGTCTGTCGTGGAACTTAATAATACGTTACACACTTGCAATCAGTTTTTAAGCTTAGTGTTGTAATCCGCGTACGGGTGTTCATCGAAATTCCGACATAAATTCTGAACTTCCGAAACTAAAATTTTGTTTGTTCAGAAAAAAAAGTTCAAAATTTCAGAATTTGGTATCGGAATTTCTTTTCCGAAATAAAATTCGGAACGGAACGAAATTTGTTCAGGAAAGTTCCGAACTTTCCAAAATTCCGAAATAACCAACAATAATATTATAATATATAAGGCTATTTTTTTGTTTTTATACATTTTTCTTTTTTCTTCTCTCTCGCAGCCTCATCTCCAAACGCTTCACCGAGTATCCTTCACCTCTCTTTCCTTCATCTCTCAATACAAACACCCAAATAAAAGCCTCATTCAACTTCTCTCCACTCTCTCTCATTTCCTTTCCCTCACCGCCACAGACACGCTCTCCTTCTCTCTTGGACACATCGTTGGCCATCCACCACCCCTACTCTCAATCGACACTCATAGTCGCAGTCGCTCCGGTTCTCTCTCGCTCGATTTTGGATTGTGATTTGTTTTGATTTTTTATGAAATTTTTAAAAAATAATAATAATAATATAAAAAGTTTGAAAGTTCAGAATTCCGAAAATTACGAAATGGAACTAACTAAATTTTAAAAAGTTTGAAATTACTGAATTCCGAACTTCCGATAAACAGTCCTAAATCGGCTAATTGCTAGCTTTATGTGAATTTTATGCAACCATCTCATACATTAAATTCTTGCCTACGTGGAGGATAATGTCTCGATAACGACGGATCTAGGAAAAAAGAAGAAGTTAAAGGGGCAACGATAAAAGCCAAACTAGAATAATTTTTTTGTAAAAAATTGTACTATATATTTCATTACTTTTTATTCTTTAATATAAAAAATAATATATAAAAATTTTAAGAACCGTCCTACAAAATTATAAAAGCTAATAAGATATATTTATAAAGTTTTTATTTATTTTTCACTAATATTAGAAAGTTAACTTGAGTTTTAAAACATTCATAAAATTCAAACTATATTTTGGAGATTAAATATAGAATTTTTAGATAAATAAAAATAGGATTAATTGAAAATTTAAAAAAAATTAAGGAGTATATTAGGAATTTAAAAAAAATGTAGGGTAGAATTTTTAGCAAATAAAATGCAATTACTTAAAAACTTCAAACAAGAGGGACCATATCCATATCAAAACTTTTGGAAAAAAATGTATCCCTTTTGTCTACAATTCCTATCTCTATACTAAAAAAAAAAAAAAGTTAATCAATAGTGATTTTATGATTTTTCTAATGAATGTGAATAATTAAAATGTAAGAAAAAAAATATGGTGCCTTCAATTTTTTCATATGATATAGATATATTGCAATCACTCCATCTCCTGTTATAAGAGTCAGGCTCCTCTCATATTCAATAGAATATGATAGATAATGTTGAGTTAATTAAACTTTTGAAATTATTTGAACGGACATAATTAAAATAAATTAAATTACGTAGTTTTGCATCAATCATTGTTAACTATTCAAATTGACGGAATGAAAAAACGTTAATCTAAAAAAAAGTCCTAATATCACTACAATTTGAAAAGACTATCATGTCCCTCTCTTTTTATATTTGTTTTTCTCATGGTTTGAAATTGAAATAATGGCACATAGTATAGGCTCGTAGCTAAGGTTGGAGCTTGATAGAACTAACTTCTTAATCCATGAAATCTTGTCCATCTTGTTCAGAGAGTATATTATTGGTGAAACCATTCTTGAACAATAGCAACAACTACACTAAGTAGATATTAATTTTTTTACATTTGATTAACAGTTAAGATTTTAATGAAAATAAAATCCCTGTGTTTGTTATAAGTGAATAAATTCCAAGATTAATATCTAATTCTTCTTCCTTAAACATGGTGCTGACCATCATTTCTTCCTTAATCCTCTTCCTTCTCTTCCAATCCTTTTTTCTTACCATTTCCATGTATTTAATGTTCCCTCGTCAGACATTGATCTTCTTGAATTTCCTATAAACTTATAATATCTTGTGGCAGAATTCTTTCTCTATGACTTATTGGGCCGTGAATTATTGGACCATATTGCTCTAGATCTACCCATAGGAGGCCCAAGCCCATTTGATGTTAGGAAAGCTAGGCTTGACAATTTCACCGAGATGTCATTTAGCAATTTGCATGGCAAGAAGTTGGACACTTGAGGTCAATTGATAATCACTTTTACTTTCCTTCCCTTCTCATATTTTTTTTAATTAAAATAAATAAATTTGACCCAATTTTTTTTTAAAACATATTGTTAAATTCCTTCCCAAAGTTTTTTAAAAGATTATCTGTTCATACAAGTTAATTTCAAATAATATGCTTTAGAGATTTCCTTCAATTAATCAGTTTCATCCACTGTGCTAATTTTAAGCCTAAAAAAATAAAATATTTTTCAAAAAACATTTCTAATTTTCTTTCATATATGTAACATAACTCGAGTATTTGTTGATACTTACTGATAGTTGATCTTCAATGTTTTTTTTAGTACAATACAAAGTATAAAACAGAGCTACTGCTTTATAAATTGATTTTTTTTTTAAATTTCAAGTTTTTGTTTTATAAACTATAGGTATCTTCTTCTTCTTATTTCTGTAAGATGAAGGGCTTTAAATTTGGGTGCTGAGAACAAGATTAAGGGCAATGTGCTCGCCGGAGACGAATTCTCATTTAAGTGCTTGAAAATGTTCAATAGTTATAGTTTGATGGGGTTGGGATGTGAATAATTTGGGTTTTACAGTTTAGTATATTATAAAGAGGACTGCTTTTGTTTTGCTGGTTCTTGATTTTCTGTTGTTTTGGGTGTGTTCATCGCAAGTGATTGCTGCTAACCAATAAAATGAAGCATTCTGATTAATTAGAAAGGATTCTTCTGATTTACTTTACAATTTGAGAAATTTTCCATAATTTAGGAGCTGTAGATTGAAAGTTTCGAAACATTTGAACCTGAAAAATGAAGAAATTATATAGATATTATTATCCGTTTAGATCCAATCATGATCGAACTATATTAAATAATTACTGGAAAACATGGTAAACAACATTTGGGTTATGTACAACAATAAGCAAGAGAGTGTTTAGATCTGAAGATTGAATTTCCTAACTTACATTTCTATGGGAAAGAGAGAAATAGAACAAATGGGTCCTGCATAATGCAATCCACTCAGTAAATTTGTTCTTTGAATTCTACCTTGCCCTTAGTATTGACATGGTAATTTCATTGACAGTGGATGATTCTTGCATACTAGTAGAAGACTCTGATTCTGAAGGAACACTCCTTTCTCTGAAAAAACCAGGCTGCTTTGGATCAGGCAATGCACCTTCACTGCCCAACATTACGACCATAGAAGCCATACTTGGCCTGTCTTCTGTCCTCTTTGCACACATAACAGATCGATATGGGTCCAGCGTAATACTTCTGACACTGAATACGAATCATCTACCACTCTGTCCACCTGTTCCAGTGCCCTCTCTTCATTCCATAGCTTCCACGCCTGGGAAAAGATCGAAAACAAGAGATGACAAGGTTGTTGATACAGTAGATTGATCAAAACTGTGACATTGTTTTTCTGTTTTCCTTACATGTCCAAGAAGATTGTGGCTGTGATCCTGGTGGGAAAATCCTCTGTTTTTCTTCCCACTTACAATCTCTAGCACAAGAACTCCGAAGCTGAATACGTCGGACTTGATTGAGAAGTGCCCATCCACTGTGTTCTCAGGGGCCATGTAGCCACTGCAGAACAAAGATTAGCAATTTTATTTTTGAATGATTCAGTAATAACTAACCAGTATGAGTTGTACTTACTATGTTCCAACTATCTTATTGGTGTCAGCCTCATTTTGGTCTCCACCAAACACTCTTGCCATACCAAAGTCTGAGATCTTCGGGCTCATATCGCTGTCCAATAGTATGTTGCTAGCTTTGAGAACTCGATGGATGATCTGCAGTCTAGAATCTTGATGAAGGTATAGAAGCCCTCGAGCAATTCTGCCAATGATTAGGTATCGCTTGTTCCAGTCGAGGAATTTGCCTCTTATTCGATCTGATCATTGTAACATTAATCACATAAGTCTACTTTGCATTTGCATCAGCTAGAATAAGTAACTTGATAAGTAAGGTAAGAGAGGGACAAACGGAAAATATAAAAGTCTAAGCTTTTGTTGGGCATGAATTCATAAATCAGCATGATTTCGTCTGCTTCTAAGCAATAACCAAGAAGTTTTACAAGATTCCTGTGCTGAAGTTTACCGATCATGTTCACTTCATTCTTGAACTCTTTTAGCCCTTGCGTCGAATTTTTCGAAAGTCTTTTCACAGCTATTTCTTGCCCATCAGTTAATGTTCCCTGGAGAAAAAATTCCCTTATTATTTCAGAGTTTTGCAAGTTTTGTAGATTTCAACTCATCTTAGAAGTAGAATGTCTGATTACCTTGTAGACAGGTCCAAAACCTCCTTGTCCCAGCTTGTTATTATTTGAAAAATGATCTGTGGCATTTAAAATGGTGTCCAGATTAAATATTTCGACATCTTCATTGTCCCCTATGTTGCTTCTTCGTCCTGATATATCAAGAAATCGATCAGTTTTCTCAGGCAGTCATCTCAGTATATGGAAAGAAAACTGATCTTTTAGCTGAACTTGTTACCTTGCTTTCGGAGTCTCCTGTTTGGCATCAACAGGATTAATCCTGTCATAAGCATTCCAGTAATTAACACAGCGCTGACTCTTATTCCTATTAGCTTGCTCCTACTGAGTTTACGATCTGGAACTGGAACTGTTAAATCAAGTGAATGCATAATTCAGAAACTTGGACCGAAAGGCAAGAAAAATTAAAGGACGAATGACCATACCTGACTTGAAACTAGACATCCTTATGTACAGGTCTTGTCCACCAGTACTGTACTCTCTCATATCATTCAAGTCGACGAACCATAGCAAGCAACCACTGCCTTCTCCACTGATATTTGTATTCGTGAACGCTGTGCAACTGCAGTTCCTTGAACACATTTCTAGGAATTTTGCGAGGCTCATGCTAGTATCATACCAGGATAAAGATGTGTCCGGCAACTTAAACCCTATGTAATTCTGAAAGATGTCAAATTTGCAATTGAGTGGAATACTTCTAGCACAGCCTATACTCGTATCTTTAGGAAATCTAGGTACAAACCCTTCCAAGCAGATACAAATTGGAGAGTCGTCTATCATTTTACAGATCATATAAGCACCACAGAATGAAAAATAGTCGCATTGATCTCGCGGAGCAAAGTATAACTTTGTCCAACTTGGTGTGTCTTTTGCATGAACAAAACGCTCCAAGAACCCTGACCGATTCACCAATAACATGGTCAATTGGATTGAGGAACTCATAGCTGTAGAACACTTCATTCTTTTTCAACACAAATTCATCCTTGAAGAACTGATCGGTTGCAGGAAGTTCAGGCGTCCCGTAAATCTAAGGCCATTCCAAGACCCTAGCCGATAATGCTTAAGGCCTCCGTTCCTGAGAACTAGTTGAGGGTACCCTTCAGGATCTATCCATAATGAAAATGGGCCTCTAGCAGGATCATCAGCACCCATCCATGATGTCAGGAACCTGTTCATGCCTGTCGCAAAGTTCCTTCCTATCTTCATTCCTGGCAGCAAAATGTCACTAGGATGATCAAAACTTTGCCAGATGATAGAACTATTATCTTTTCCCTCTCTCCCAACCAAATTTCCTGAATCCATTTGCAGGACAGGTGCTAGACCATTTGCGGACGGGTTGGATGACCAGATTGTGGTGTTGCTGCCATTTAGCAGAAGCAGGACTCCTTGGAGTGTGAAATGTAGAAGTCCAGAGCAATCCAAGAGAGGGGTCTCTCTGTTGACTACCCAAACATAAACATTCGGTGAAACATTCTTAAACCATATTCCTAAGTACCGATTCTTCGAATCACCAGGGCTGAAAAATCCCAGCTCAAAATCTCCACTTCCTGAAACTACAATTGACCCATTCTGGCCGTCTCTAATAGACTGACCAGGACCAAAGTTGCCTAGTGATGTAGGGATTGTTACTGATGCAAAGAGTAAAATGAGCAAATAAAGCATTGCAATTCTTGAATTTGCCAAGGAGACTGATAACTACAAAGATCCAGTATGTGAGTAGGGAAGAAACTACAAAAAATGAGCTGTTCTGTACTGATCTGTTCTAAAATCTGGATAGCATTGTAATAAAGGGGCTTATTGTACATGACCCAAATCATTTAAGTTGACAGAACCAATTGGTTCTGCAATAATTGAAGAAAGTAAGCAAAGAATGAGAATCTCAAGAAAGCTACTTTGAACGGATGACTTGTAGTTCAGTGGTGTTTCTTAGCATAAAGTACAGAGAATAAAGTCTCGAATTCAAGTCTCTTTATCTACATTCATATCTACCATAAAAAAAGGAAGGTTACTTTGAGACAAAAAGCTCCTTTTATAGGTGAGGGAACAGCAGCAGTAGTTGGGCATGGAGTGAATTCCTAGTGCCCATGTCAGCACTGTTGATATGAATCTCTTAAAACATTCGGGACGAAGTTAGGTGTCTATTACAGTACTACTTCTGTGTAGTGGCTGGACCATATATAAAAGACAAAAGAGAATACAAGATCATTTATATCCCAACAACAATGCCTAGCTATTATAATAAATTGATAACTACTTAAAAAAAATTAAAAAACTATAGCGTGAAATATGTGTTAAATATCTTTTTGTATAAAAACAATTTAGTGTCCAAAATTCTTGAAAAAAAAGAGAAAGGGACTCAAATTTGGTGTGTGCATATGTTGAGAAGTAACCCAGCCCAACAACCACTGTTCCAAAGCTAGGCCCATTTATCGCAAGCCCACACGTTCTTGGTTAAATAGTAAATACACTGCAACCAGAATCCTTGGTTGAAAATATTCAAAATAACATCCTTCATTATGCAAAACTATATATGATCGGAGATAAATTTTTCCAACCAACGATATAAGATATTACTCCCTTCACTTCCGTATAGAAGGTATTTGTATTTTATTTCATTACCATTAAGATTGTTAATTAAATTCATATTAAGGATGATTAAGTAAAATTATAATAAGATTTATTTTAAAAGTAGAAAAATGACCAGTAATTTAAATAATAATAAAAAATCTAAGACGATAAATAATATAGAATGGAAAGAGTATATATCATAAATATTCGAGCTTACCAAGCTCTAAAATAGATGACTTTCTCATTGCAATTTGCTTTTATTTTATATATTAGAATATTCGAGAATTGTGTAAGTATGGATAAATTTTTTATTATTTGATCACAACCAACGTTCCAAAATGACAATAATTTAAGTATAGTTACAACATGCATACCTACATTTATTTCATTGCAACGCGCCATACAAATACAAAATTACTTATTACGATGATAATGGTTATGTCGACTCATACGTGATTTATATATTCTTAAATTAGATCTGGGGTTGAAGCCAGCTAGTTATTTCCTGCAGCTGGATCAATTTTCATACGTTCTATGAATGATTTTCGGTTGAGCTTGCGAGAGAAGAAGTCTTTGAAGCAAGTTTCCATGGTTTTGGTCTGGAAAATTGGAGGGTTTTGTGAGCTGATAATTATACTTTTTGCAGGACCAACCTCTGCTTCAAACCTTGGGTTGACGAAGAAAGCAAGAGAGACCCTTTCTCCCTCAGAATTTACAACTGCCCTGTGCTCTATGCTCTTATATACCCCATTGCTCATAATCTACAAAAATAAAATATTAATAAAGATTAAAATAGTTAGAAGTTGAGATATGGAGCATCTTCGAGATGATTTGAAAGAATCAAGAAATTAAAGAAATTAATCAAATTAGATACTATTAATTAGGACATAAATACGCAAGAAACCAGTGGATCACAATTTGATGAGCCAATATGCCATGTGCCTTAATTGTTATTATACTAATGATTATAGTATTTTACTGTTCTTTAGCTTATCACAAAAAAAAAAAAAGGTCAATCCCACCCGATCAAGATTTAAATAGGTCATATCTAGACTGATTCATTAACAGGCGGATCATATCAAACGAGTCCGGCCGATCCGTTTTAAGAGCCCTATTATAAATCCATCCCATAATTAACAATAACAGTAACTTGTTTTGTCAAATGACAGCTGGCTTGTTTAAATTTAATGAGTCAATGTGCATGTGCCTTAATTGTTATTATATTCAATGATTATAGGGTTTTTTTTTTTTTAGCTTATCATGTTCTTTTGATGTCGCATGAAGTGTGATGGAGATAGAAAGAAACATGGACAAACCTCAAGAATGTCTCCTATATTCACAACAAAGGAATTAGGGATCATTGGCACAGGAATCCAAACCCCATCCTTTTTAATCTGAAGGCCATCAACTCCATTGACTTGGTTAAGGATTGTAATTCCAGTTGCATCGGAGTGAGGTGTCAGGCCAATCACCAGCTCTGGTTTTGGGCATGGAGGATAATACGTCATCCTCATTGATTGCATCCCATCCTCAAATTTCTCCTCCATCTCCTTCACCTCCATCTCTAAAGCCATTGCCATGAACCCAAGAAGCCTCATGGCAAGCTTTTGCATCTCTTGTAAGTAACTTTCTAGGGTATCCCTATAATAACAAAAAAGAAAAAATTCAAAATAAACTAAAAGATGAGAAAAGTGATTTGTTGGAAGTGTCAGAGCTAAACCAAAATAATTGAAGAAGCTAACTTAAACGAATGATGAATAAAAATTAAAATTAACAAATTAAATATATAAAAGATAGATTCATGTATATATCCTTAAACTCTATTATAAGTTATTGTGAGGATCTAATTCTTTTGACGTTAGTTCCTGACTACGTTTTTTTTTCTTTTAGGGATCGAAAATGCAAATGGTCTCTTAAACTTCAGTTTTCATAAGGTTACCTGAGAGAAGAAGGGAGCTGAGGGAAGAGGTGTTGCTTCCTTTTGCGGATAGGGTTTGTAACCATGTAAAACCTATCACCCCAATCAAGATCTTTCCCTCCAAATCTTGTCATGGTTCCATATCCTTCAACATCATCTTCCTTGATCTTGTATTTCATCTTCTCTTCTAAAGGAAGCTTATAAAACTCCTCAATCTCATGCTTCGTCTCTTCAAGAAGAGAGGAGGTAACTCCATGGTTGACCAACTATATATGTACAATGATAATTACGATGAAAATTAAAATTAAAAGTAAGAAAATTAAAGCAGATATAAACAAGAAAATTAAAAATTAATTAATTAATTAACCTGAAAAATTCCCCATTCTTTACAAGTGGAGTGCAATTTTTGTAGCTCAAGATCCACGGTTTCTATAGAAACCAATCGATTGAGGTCAATAGTGGGGATATTTGGGAATTGGGTTTTTATCACACAAGTAGTAGTTTCTTGATCAAAATCATGAAGATATTGCTTTGGGATTGAGACTAAAGGATCTTTGACAAGTTCTTGAAGACTGAGTATTGAATGGAAGTTCTCAAGATTATTACAAGCTGCTGGGGCTGATGAGGTTGCCATTTTGCTTAACTATTATTAGCTTTAGTTGTAGTGAACACTGATCTATACCATACCATCCAACCAGGTGTTGTATTTATAGTCACCAAAATATTTAAAGAAGTTAAATTTACGATGAGATATTTTCGTTATTTTTTAGAGTTTTGCATTAACTAGTTTTTTTTCCATATAAATGAAGTTTGGTAGTGCTGTTTGTACCTTGTTGGTGTGTGGTGTGTAGTAATTTGTGACTTATCTTAAAAAATAAAAAATATCCTAAGTTTGATAATTTTTTGTTATAATTTATGGTTCGATTAGTATAAAATAATTAATTATCGATCGTTTAAAAATATATCAGTTATATGATTATAATAGAACACGACAATTTAGATATTTATTTATTTTTCATTTCATTTTGCTAGTATTGTAGTATCATTTTTGTACACCTATCATACTAGCTAGTTTTTTTATTGATGAATTATTTCATTGTTCTTTAAAAAGTTGTGTAGTAGAAGGATAGCTTGCATTTCATGGAGGTGAATATTTAAACGCGAGCTCGTGCGTCGTTTGGTCTTCGCCTAGATTAATGCCTAAAGACGGGCCGGGCCGGACGCACCTTTTTCATCATAGCAAGTACTCCCTCCGTTTTCGAATAATCGTCATTTTTGTACTTTTTGTTACTGTTCACTTTTTTTAACTTTTTGGTGTTTGTTGTACTTTTTGTTACTGTTTCAAAGAATCAATTATTCAAAACAGATGGAGTATTTTACAAGGACATACAATTAGGAGTTGCTTTTAGAGATAAAAGAAAGAAAGAAGAAGACAAATTAAGTCTTAAATTAAAAAAAAAAAAGGTTTCTTAAGCCAAATGCTCTCTTCCTACTAATATATACTCCCTCCGTCCATAACTAACTGTCGCTTTGACTTTGGGTACGCATTTTAAAGAGGCCGGATGACTCACTATTTGAGACAATTTTGCCCCGAATTTTTTCTCGGGCGTACGTTCGAAAAAAAGTACGGAATTTTTTGGGGTCAAATAGTGAGTTATCCGGTCTTCTTAAAATGCGTGCCCAAAGTCAAAGCATCCATTAAAAATGGCCGGAAGGAGTACTATATAGCCCCATCAACATTAATTCTGATTAAATAGTAAAACAAATGTTCATCCTTAATTCAAAATTTAGATTCAAATTTGAAAAATAGAAAAAAATCATATTAGAAGAGTCATCTTTTTTAAAGCTCAATCATGTTTGACTGACATTATCTCCTATCGAAAAGGCAAAGAGAACCCACGAGTAAAAAAACATACATCTTCACACTAAAATCTTCATCGTTAAGTTTAACACTAAAGTTGATTCTATAAAATTAAAAGATCAATTTAATTTTACATGTAATTGACTTAGAATCAAGATTATTTAAATAGTAATTTGGTTATAAAATCAAGATTATATAAATAATTTGGTTGCGTAATTGATGATATCATGATCATAGGCTTCCCCATCTGTTATGGCTTCCCGACGGCCGTGTCTAGGTCTGTCAGAGCAAGAATTAGGAACGTGCTTAAATGCTTATTATTTATTTGTTAATTATATAAGAATTTATTAATTAATGGCAGTAGTGGGTTTGACGATCTTTGTAATAATATTGTTTTCTTAATTTAGATGTTGTAGGTGAACCACGTTTTTCTGATTAAGACATATGCCAAAATATGCAGTACTTATATAACTTTTATAGGATTGAATTGAATTCGTAAGATTTATAGTAGTGATCCACATGCTAGTTGTTGGCATGTCAAAACATTCAATTTATATTCCTCTCCGAAAAAGGTAAAATATTGTTGGCATGTCACAAATTGGAATTTTATCTTCTCCTTTTATAGCTAGAATTGATTAGTGTGAGTCCTTAGATATTTGTATTGTTTAAGTAAATATATTAGTTTGACTGTGTGTTTTCGATTGATTTCTGTTTTTTTTTTTGCACCACTAATTTAATGATTTCTCTAAAATCATTTATGGCAAAAAATTAACATTAAAAAACTGCTTATCGAGAAAAAAAAATACTAAATTAAGAAATTTAATGCATTACCTAATTTAATGGAAAATATGCGGCCCTCGAAGAGAACGGACTCCGTGCGCTCCCACCGAGACTTAAGCCAGTCGCTGAATTTAAGCGGAGGAAAAGAAACTTATAAAGATTCCCTAATAATTGCGAGCTAACCTAATAAAGTTGATTGATTATTGCAGAGCTATACACCTAAAATTGGATATGCCATAATAGAAATAATTACTAAAACTTATATAGTGTAAATGTCTAAAGTTAGGTACCCGACTAAAAATAAGCTAGGAAACAAAACATTTATTTTTTTATTAAAATTTATAGAATTTGTTTGTATGTAGCATAATATGCCACACAATTTCACAAAGGCATAAGCCGTAAATTCTTCTAAAAAAAGAAGAAGTAAATTTCAAAGGCTTAACAAATGTAAGTTAAAACCTAAAAGCCCATTAGTCCATGAATAAATTATGGATAACAGCCCATACAAACGTCCCAAGTTGATGGACCCAAATGAGAGCAAGCAACAGATACCGTGGAAAATGACAAGAATAGGCCCAAAGGCCCGAGCATAACAAATGGAAGTATTAATCTTGTTTTGAACTTTTTTTTTTGTAATTTTTTTTAAAAAAAATCCTCATAATTTCTTCCATTTTTCAGTGACATGAACCTAGCATATTTGTTACATTTCTTCAATTTTATAATTTCTTGTGATATTTTTACTTTCTTTTTTCATTTTTTAACTACTAAGAAATTCAAATTCCTACGTTTAAAAAATACAGGGTTTAAACTAAAGGTTTTGAGAATGTTGGAACTACGGGTCAAAAATATACTCATACTCAATTATACATCAATACTCAATTAATTAAGTGGATATGAATATTAAATAGGTCAATGTAATTTTTAAATGGGTAAATACCCATCTAAAATAAAATATGTAAATTTTATTGGGTTTGGACATGAGTACACCCATTAATACTCGTACATAATTTTTTTAGTTTTAAGTTGAAGTTTGCATTTTATTTATTGATTGATTTTTTATATATAGTTTATATGTTTATTTGAAGATAGATAATAATAATTTAAATAATTTTTTTTTTTAGTATTTACAGATCCATCATAGTCATGATGATGTCAACTAGAGTTGTCAAAACGGATTCGACTCGTGACCCTCCAGTTAAGTGGGTCGAGTACGGGTTGACCTGAGTTTTTTTTGTAACCAAGGAAACCTACTCTTAGTCAAACCAGGCAATACCCGGTTGATAAGGCCTTGGCTCCATTTTGGAGGAGTTTGGCCGGATTGTTGATGGCGCCAGATTTAGTCCACTCACGTGCAATATGTGCGGACACAGGTGGGTTCATGCTCGTATCATCGGTCAAACGGGTATGACATGGGTGGTTTTTTGTTCGATATTTTATTGATACTTTTAATTCTTTTTTGAAATAGATCATGAGTTCTGTCTGTAATAATAAAAAGTACTCAAAAACCGTCCCTACCATAACTTAATAATAGTACGTATAATTTTAATTAAATATAGTCGTTAAACTAATACTCCCTCTGTCCTTTAATAACTGACGCTTTTCTACGTTTTTCTACTATTTGGAGTACTTGTCATTTTATCTTTTCCGAAGCATATATTTTGTGCAAATGACAATTTTTTTTTGAATCAACCCAATTTAATGATGGTGTGGTAATTTGAGTGGAAATTAGAGGTAAAAATAAAACAATGTGAAATAAAATAAGATCAAAGATCATTGTCTTACGCTTTTTTACTATCCTAAAACGTCTGTTATTAAAGGACGGAGGGAGTAGCTTACTTACTACTCCAGGTATTTTTTTAATGTCAAACCTACTATTACAGGTAATTAACTAATAAATAAAAAGAAATATTAAAAATAATTGTTTTTTTTCTATTTATCTACTATTTTCATTTATGTTATATATTTAATTAATTGATTTATTAAAAATTAATTTTCTATGTCCGTTTTTTTAAAACTATCAGAGTGTTTTCTACTATTTTTTATGATTTTTATATATTAAATTATTCATTGACCAGCCATATTTTCCTTTGATTTACTATGAAGCCTTTTATAAAAAAGGTTTTCTTTTTTTTCTGTTTTCTACTCCTTTTTATTATTTTTATGTATTTAATTATTGATTGTATGGAATTGAAAATGATAAATATTTTAAATAGTAGGTTAAAAAATTCACGTGACAATTTAGAGGGAGGTCTCCTAAGCTATTTCCTCGTTATACTATTATATGTTTATGTTGGTGTCATGACTCATGTGGCCTGGCCGAAATATTAAATATAGTCAGCAAAGCAACGATTTGCGTCGATCACCAAACGAAAGACTTTTGGCGGAAAGAAAGGGAAATCTCTGATTTTGATAATGATATGATAAGTGTATAAAGATGCATTCATTAAAAAAATATTTTAAAAAAAACATGGGACCAATTACAAGGAATATCTTGTCACCCTGAACTAGGGGTGTACAAGAACCGGCCCGGACCGGAAACCGGACCAGAACCGTCCCTTTTTTGGCCAGGACCGGACCGACCCTGCTTCTTTTTTTTTTTTTTTGACCCGGACCGGACCGGACCGGAAAGTTCCGGTTCGGTCCGGTTCTCCATCCCTCAAATTCGGGAACCGGCCCGGAGAACCGGTAGAACCGGAATATATATTTATATATTTATAAATATATAAATATATATATTTATATATAAATAAATATATATGCATAATAATATCAAAGTATCCATTTGGTTCAATGGTTAACTCATCACTTATTATATTAAAGGGGAGAGGTTCAAATCCTCTTGGCTCCCACTTTTTTTTATTTGTGTACAAAATTAAATTTTAAGTAAAAAA
Source organism: Viola odorata (assembly GCA_963691705.1). Taxonomy (NCBI): domain Eukaryota; kingdom Viridiplantae; phylum Streptophyta; class Magnoliopsida; order Malpighiales; family Violaceae; genus Viola; species Viola odorata. Next base: position 48,722,904 of record OY829546.1, on the reverse strand, counting down.
AAAAAATAATAATAATTCCGGGCGAGAACCGGAACCGGCCCGGAAAAATTGGAACCGGCCCGGCCCGGACCGGAAGTGTCCGGTCCGGTCCGGTTCTGTACCGGACAAGAACCGCTATTTCCGGTCCGGTCCGGTCCTAGCCCAAGAACCGGTCCGGACCGGACCGTGTACACCCCTACCCTGAACTGATATTTTGAAATCCTATGAGTCGAAAATTCTCCCAAAATGTCTCAAGATTCAAGAACCAACAATCGTCGATCGATCGCATGAATCTGTGGAGCAATTTTAGCCGTCCTTATGTTAATAGGGGGGGGGGGGTGGGGGGGGAATCTATAAGTACGTACAATTGAATCTCCACCGATAATACAATTGAAACATTAATTTCAAATTAAGTTTGTTTTGTAATACTTTTATCAACTATATCTTTTTAACACTTATAATTACTTAGAATTATGATAAAAAAAAGTAGGATACGCGAGATGGTAAGTCAGACACGTATTGTATAAACACTCATAAACAATGATATGTACACTTATAATTACTTAGAATTATGATAAAAAAAAGTAGGATACGCGAGATGGTAAGTCAGACACGTATTGTATAAACACTCATAAACAATGATATGTACATATCATTGTTTATGAGTGTTTATACAATACGTGTCTGACTTACCATCTCGCGTATCCTACTTTTTTTTATCATAATTCTAAGTAATTATAAGTGTTAAAAAGATATAGTTGATAAAAGTATTACAAAACAAACTTAATTTGAAATTAATGTTTCAATTGTATTATCGGTGGAGATTCAATTGAAACTCATTTTTATTATATTTGTGAAATGTAGTTTTATACGAGGTTAATACACCTCACGGTTCAAAATATTTGTCATTTTATTTTAATCAGTCCGAAATATTTTATCCATTAGTTAAATATAGTCCCAACTGTAAAAAAAAAAATTAACGAAAACAAACTCCGTTAGATTTTATTATTTTAATATTTTTTTCTGACAATCGGGTCCCATACATTAGAGAATAATTTTAAAAAATATAAGAAATTAAGAAAAATCTAATAAAATATAAAAAATATTTTACAAATTAGAAAAAAAACATATAAAATTTTATAATTCATTTCGAAATTAAAGAAAACCAGAAAATTATTTTTGAAAATTAAAATAATTCATTTTTTTAATTTATCATTATCGACAATAATAATAAGATAATACTATTTCTTTTTGTTCGAACAAAATAAATTTTTATTTATTTTTTTAACATGTAGACTTCATCATAAGTTTCCCTTCTACTTTTACCCTATTGCAATGTACTGGTTAATCTTTTTCAATCAATAAACAAGAATAATATGAGGTATATAGGGGAGAAATCAATTAAGATTTTACTACACCACGACAATAAAAAAACTGAAAGACGTGTCATATGACTACACTATGCCTTGGGCATGGATTTCCCAATTTTTACTAGTCTGATTTTTTTAAATTGATTATATTATTAATTATTATTATAATATTAGATATCAAATTAATTATATTATAAATTGAAAACCCAATTTATTTTTATTTTTTAAAAGTTATATATACAGCCACTGCAAAATAAAGATTTGCTATTTTATTATTCAATTTAAGAAATGTTTTAGTATTAAACAGACTAACAAAGTTTTAACCCAAAAAAAGAAGAAGACTAACATAATGACATCTCCATGTGTCAGAATTCATAAAGCCTGACCGTGCATCAAGGAAATAACCAAGAGACTTGAAGATGCATGTCTGTTGACTCATGGGAGTCTTGTACAAATTACTAGTAGTGATGACAAAGTCAAAATAAATCTTTTTTTTGGCCCATCTTTTCTTGAATTTGCCAAAATTTTCCAGCAACAGAGAGAAATCAGAGCAAGCAACCATGAAGAAATCAATGCAACAAAACACCAAAACACTGTTACTATGTTGTTTGGTATTTTTGACAGCAAAACCCTCTACTTCTTTAGATACCATTACCCTTAATAAACCCATCAGTGATGGTGAGACGGTTGTTTCAGCAGGTGAAAGTTTTGAGCTTGGATTCTTCAGCCCAGGTAGTAGTTCAGGTAAACGGTATTTAGGAATTTGGTACAAGAAAATCTCTGTTGGTACAGTTGTTTGGGTAGCAAACAGAGACATTCCACTCTCTGATCGTTCTGGAGTTCTGAAACTCACCACCCAAGGAATTCTTGTTCTTATCAACTCAACAAGAAACGTTATTTGGTCATCAAATGCAACCAGAAACGCAGAAAACCCAGTTGCCAAACTATTGGATTCAGGTAACCTTGTTGTTAAAGATGGAAATGGCGATGACCCATCTGATTATTTATGGGAAAGTTTCGATTTTCCAGGCGATACTTTGCTCCCAGGAATGAAAATTGGAAGAAATGTGGCTACTGGTTTTAATTGGTTTTTATCTTCTTGGAAGAGCACAGATGACCCATCTCGTGGAGATTTCACTTTTGGGATCGATCTTCATGGAGTTCCTCAGTTGATTCTGAAGAAGGGGTCTGAAAACCAGTTCAGAGCAGGATCCTGGAATGGGCTGCGATGGACTGGAGCTCAAGCTATGGTGAAAACAAAATCTACACTTATGAGTTTGTGTGGAATGAAACAGAGGTGTATTACAAGTACGAGCTACTAAACACTTCTGTTTTCTCTAGGATGGTGCTAAATGCTTCTGGTGTTTCTCAGCGACTCACATGGATGGATCGATTGAAAACTTGGTCGCTTTACTATTCAGTGATTGTTGATCAGTGTGATAATTATAGGTTTTGTGGTGCTTATGCTAGTTGCAATATAAACAACTCTCCAATCTGTGAGTGCTTGGAAGGGTTCGAGCCTAGATCCCCGCGAGATGGGAGTTTCTTGGATTGGTCAGATGGGTGTGTTCGAAGAACTAAATTGGATTGTGATCAAAGAGATGGATTTTTGAAGCATAGTGGTGTGAAATTGCCAGATACAAGTTATGCCTGGGTTAACAAGAGCATGGGGCTTGAGGAGTGTAAGGAATTGTGTACTAAAAACTGCTCTTGTTCGGGCTATGCTAATTCAGATATCAGAGGAAGTGGTTGCATACTCTGGTTCATAGACTTGATTGACATTAGAGAATTCTCAGAAGGAGGACAAGACCTCTATATACGAGTGGCTGCATCTGATTTAGGTACTCTTTTGTTTAATTTGACACCATTGTGTCCTTCTTTATCTTCTAAATTCAATCATAATGTTTCCAAATTTCATTTTCATTGTCTATTAAGTAAGAACTAAATACATTTGCAAGTTTTGAACAAGTTGTTAACATTTTAGAAGTTCGTTCAAAATTCATAGCGATACCGCGAACTGTAAGTGTCTTGAAAAGTATTAGTTCTAATCACTTTGCTTTTCGATATCAGTAGGTTCTGTTGGCGCTCAGAGAAATGCAAGACGGAAAGTAGTTGGAGCCATTGTTGCGTCCATGACATTTGCTGTGGTAGTGCTGGCTCTTGGCTTAATCTGTTTTGTTCGGAGAAAGAAACTTCAAAAGAAAGGTAAGTTACTCAACTCGCAACTGCAAATACTATGTTTGGAGCGTTTAGGGTGTAATTAGTAATCCACTCTCCCAGGAAAGATGACAAACATCGTGGAAAATAATTTCAACAAAGAAGGTGATCAGGAAGTCTTGGAGTTACCAATATTTGATTTCAAGACAATAATGGAGGCCACAGAAAACTTTTCCTTCAACAAAAAACTTGGTGAAGGTGGTTTTGGAACTGTCTATAAGGTGACGTTATCATTACACACGCTCTCTAAGGTTATAAATTGTAAGGAGGATGATAAAACAATACAAAGTCTAGAAAGGGGTGAATAAACACTTAAAGATTCTGCACACAAGGAGAGTAAGGAGAATAGCAAAATACAAAAATTATAGTGGTTCCAATTCACAATCCGAATTGTACTCCACTACCTAAAAGCTTCACCCTTATGATTTTCTAACACAATACCTTTAGCTATTACTCAAGCTTTTCTCGGTTAAGCTCTCAACCTTACACTATGATTTTTTCCGGCTCAACCACAACCTAAACACAATCCTCTTTCAAGGTAAGGAATGCACAACCTACTTCTTTTACGAGGGACAAGAACTCTACCCAATTGTCAAAAAGTGTTAGGTACACTTTTCAAACCTTCACAATTGTAAAAATGTAAATGCAACAAAGAATTGATGTACAAATTAATAAATATATGATTCACAATGACACCAATAAATAAACAATATTACCTCAAGAAGAAAGCGATTCAAATTCGAATTTAAGGACGCAAGAATGATTGAAAACCTATATGAGAAACTTGCGTTGTAAAAAAACTTGATTTTGTGAGTTTGTAAATGTCTATTTGTGTGTTGGAACTTTGTATGAGTTTTCTTATGTCAACCAATTCATATTGGATGAGTATTCGTAGGTTTAAAATGGTTTGTGACCGTTTATAACTGTTAAAAACTAACCGTTACGCATTTGAAAAACTAGCCGTTATGGATTTAAAAAAATTAGCCGTTATTTCTTGTTTGTTATTAATGGTATGCCGTTAAGTACTCTGTCGATTTTTACTCGTTTTTCAAAACTTATTTTCGTGTAAAACTTTTTGACACTTTTTCTTAAGGTATAATTGAACATAAATCAAGTGCTAGATAAAATCATACTTATATATTTTAGTCCTAAAGTACACCTGATCTTGAGCTTTCGCTAATCGAATTGTTGCTTTTTGGTTGTCTCGATCACAAACTACCTACACATTTTAACTTAAAATTACATTAGTATGATAATTAATTTGTATCTTTTAAATCATCAAAATAAGATTAATATGCCTTTGGCCAAAAGACGATGCTAACAGTTTTTAGTATTTTGCATGGTAGGTTAGTTGAAGGGAAGGAAATAGCAGTGAAAAGGCTATCACCAGATTCTGGGCAGGACTAAGAGAGTTCAAAAATGAAGTTATACTTATTGCAAAACTTCAGCATCGCAATCTTGTTAAGCTTCTCGGCTGTTGCATCGAAGCAGATGAAAGACTTTTAATCTATGAATACATGCCTAACAAAAGCTTGGATTACATAATTTTCGGTATGCACTATTCAAATTAACAGCTTAGTCTTGTTTCAGTTAGGGATTTGAATTATAGGATGAATAATATAACTTCTTATCTGAAATTGTTGATCAGATGAATCAAGAAGCCAATCACTTGATTGGCAGAAGAGAGCCAACATCATTAACGGGATCGCAAGAGGGCTTCTATATCTTCATCAAGACTCTAGGCTGAGAATCATCCATAGGGATCTGAAAGCCAGCAATGTTTTATTAGATAGTCAAATGAGCCCTAAAATTTCAGATTTTGGGTTGGCTAGAATGTTTGGAGCAGATGAAACTGAGGCGAACACCAAGAAAGTTGTCGGAACATAGTTAGTATCCATGCTTAGATTTCTCTAGTGAACTTCCTGTCATGTTTATAACTTTCCCCCTTTTTGGCCTTGTTCTTTTACAGTGGTTACATGTCACCTGAGTATGCAGTTGATGGGGTGTTCTCGTTGAAATCCGACGTGTTTAGCTTCGGTGTTTTGGTAATAGAGATAGTCAGTGGAAGGAAAAACAAAGGATTTTGCCACCCAGATCACCACCACAACCTTCTTGGACATGTAAGCATTACAAATTTGTACGCAAATAATTTAATTTCCCTTTCGGTATCACATTTCGCGGTTCTATTCTGTGTTACTGAAACAGTCTCATATCTGCTGTTTAGGCCTGGAGATTGTGGATGGAAGGTAGACAGCTGGAATTGATTGACAATGTGTTAGGTGAAACTTGCTCTGTATCTGAAGTGTTACGATGCATTCATGTCGCGCTGTTGTGTGTGCAACAGCGACCTGAAGACAGGCCCAGGAATGCCAATCGTTGTTCTGATGTTGGCTGGGGAGAGCTCATTGCCTCAACCAAAACAACCTGGGTTTTTCACAGAACAGAGCATGCCTGAAACTGAGTCTTCCAAGAGCAAGAACGATTCATCGATGAAAAACGAAATCACCATTACCTTATTAGAAGCTAGGTAGGATGGCTGATAGAGTGTATTTATGCATGATTTTCTCTCCATTATTTCATCAATTTAAGGCATGATTCTGTTAATTTACCCTTGTTTTCATTACTATTGCAGATCTAGGCCTAAAAAGGGAGTTTATGCAAAAACATACGTTTTTGGAGCATTTTGGGCGTTTTCGAGCTTCAAGACCACAGTCGAGGTCCCGAGTCTAGAATCGCGTTCAAGGTCCCGAATGGATTCGGGACCCCGAAGGGCGAAGAATGGCATTTCCACGTGTCCTCTTCCCAGACCTTCCATGTGCCTCCTCTTACACTGTTCCGACAGTCTGCACTGATCACAAAATACCTACCCCTCTGACCATTGCAGGCCTTGAGCCCATTCCAGATCTGCCAAAGCTGGTCAAGACCAAGAAAATCAGCTTTCAGCTTTTTCAGCTTTTTCAGCTTTTTGCTTTAGGGAGCATAGATCCATATTAATAGGCTTTCTTTAAATGCATTTTGTTCCTTAGTTGGGCAGAAGATATTTTATAATTGTATTTTCTAGTTTAAATAGAGGATGATAGGAAGAGTTTAGGGTATCTTGGCTTATCCATGATCATGTAGTTTTAGTTTTCTTAGACTTCTCTCTAGTTCTTGTTAGCTCATCTTCAACCTTGCCGCCGGGCTTCAAACGGATTTTTAGTAACAAAGTCTTCTTCCCTTCATATATTTATTTACTTGTTATGCTTTCTTTAATTGTTATTTGTTTATCTTTAAGCATGAGTAGCTAAATCTTTAATTCTTAGCAAGGCTGATTCAAGGGTTACAAGGGCAGATTCGAGGCCTTAATGTGCTTAATACATTCTTGATGCTATATTCGACTATTCATCGGTTTAATTACATCTTTTGCATGATTTAATTTAAGGTCTGATCCGCTGGTAATTATCTTGTGTAAATGCTGCCATTTATGTGATGAATACGGAAGGAAAATTGCATGAAACAAGTAGGCATCTGTTTAGTCTTGACTGCGCTGAAGTGGTCTCGAATAGATAGGGTGGGTAGTTGATTAGAGCTAGGTCACGAGCCTGACAAACTGAGGGACTTTTAGCTCTAGATCTGTCTTTTCTTAGCTTCATGGGCGGTTTGAGTATGGCCCTCCCGCATTCGTGCCTGGAGGGATGGCAAACCGTCAAGACTACCTCATATGTGGAAACGGGGGGTAGTTTCTCTTAAGAGAAAAGTAGGGGGCATCCGAGGAATCTGGTCCCCATGTCATTTCTATGACGTCTTGAATAGAATACCCTTGAGCTGATGACGATCTGGTCCCGAATGTAACCCAGAGTGCCTTTGCTAAGAATCCTTCTCTAATTGATTATTTGCGTTTATTTTCCTTCTATTTTATTATTTCTGAAATTATTTGCTGATTTGCTTGTTTTACCATTCGGGACCTCGAACGTGACATTCGGGACCCCGAATTTTGCTTTCCTAGATAGAATTTGTTAGCTCCCGAAATCTGCCTTGGCTGGCTCGTTCAGCCAAGTAAAACCCCCCCTAACAGTTACCTTTCGTGCATTTCACCCCCGTGCTCTTGTCCCCCGAATACATTCAAGACCTGGTCTTGAATCAGTTTCTCTCCATCCAACCCTTGAATTCGGTTTTGTTTTGTTTCTTTTATTGTTTTATTTTATAATCTGGCATTGTCTAGTGTAAGTCTTCACCAATCTCTGTGGATCGATCCTCTTGCCACTGTCTTCAATCTATTTTGTTGCATGTGATAAGTTGTAATAATTTGTTTGATCGTGCCCTCGACAAGCGCGTTATCAAAATGTGTGATAAGTTGTAATAATTTGTTTGATCGTGCCCTCGACAAGCGCGTTATCAATGGCACACTGGACTGTACAATAAATGTAATGTGCAGGAATGTTTGAATATTGAACTTGTCACAGCTATTTCTGCTTAGTTTGTCTTATTTGTATGATATTTTTTTTCTAAGTTTTTTTTGTATGATTTACCAATTTTTATGTGACAGAGGTTAACCCAGACTGAAGAGTGAAATTCAATAAAATTGGGGAATTGATAATACATAAAATTATCAGAAGGGCATAACGGACATTGTACCTTCACAAGTACCGTTGACCAGTCAAAACGGCATCACGACCGATTGACCAAGTCAACGGGAATAAGTGGCAAAAGGACAAGTATGGCCCGTTGTCACCAAACGGCACAAAGCCGATCCATTCAAGCCATGAGGAAACGGATCGGCACCGCTTCATACGTTGACCAAGTCAACAGCCTCCAAACGGCACCAGGCCGATTGGTGAGAACGACACCTTACCGATTCGACACATCGGCACCATGCCGATTTGACACGAACAGTAAGCTCCAAACAGAGGTGTATTTTATATAATTCCTATTATACATTTAGTCAAAGTTGGTGTGGGGAACAACCTTACCTGCCCCCACTAACCCATCATTTAAAAGCTACACGTTACAATTATTAATCCTGACTTTTCAACCACCTTCTGAAAAGAGGGGAGAAAAGTCAAAAGATTCAACCACTCTAGCCCTACATATGGACTAGAGGGGAGTACTTGAAAGAGGACCTTTTGGATCTCAAAAAGGGACAGGCTAAGCAGACCCTTACTCTCTCTACACCTTTGATCCAAACACTGACTTTGGCATCGGAGATTCTCCGCCGAAGATTACTCCGGCGGTCTTGCAGGTCGCTTAAGGAGCTTCAACCACCACCCTCCGGCGTGCCATTTGACGGAAAAGCCCTCACCCCGTTCAGCGGAATATCAGGAATGATTTACTATATTATGGTTAAAGTTAACCCTTTTCTAACATGATCACCTAGGTCGGAAGAGAAGCTGCAATAATTCTTCTAAAGCAAAGCAATAAGAATAAGCTGTTTTCAGGACAAATGCTATTGAACCAACTGCTGGTGTCAGGTGCTGATGAATTGAATCAGGCCTTGAGCCTGCTTTTGGTTCATCTGCAGCAGCTGGGTCCACTGAAACTGTCCTTTCTGAATCCAATTGGGATGTCCTGCTAGAATCAAGTCTTAATGTATTATTATTCCATTGTAGGATACTGATTAAACGGATAGGTGATTGGTGTAGTGTAATCCGGGCTTCAAGAAGCTCGGGACTCCAGAGTGAGAATCAGGTTCTGAATCTGATTCTTTGGCATATTCCCCACGGGCTCTAGGCAGGAGCGAGAGTCTGCTCATCTGCCAAGGATGAAAAGATTAAGGGATTAATCTGATTGCCCATTTCCAAAAGCCAACAAGTAAGGAAGGAAATAGTCAAAAGGCTATGCCTCAGCTTGTTTACCCAACCAGACAAAGAATTGAGCTTTGTGCTGAGTTTCAGTCTAAGCAGTTAGTGCCTTCATGGGCTGAACCAATGAAAGATAAGAAGTTTGGCCAACCCTACCTTGGAAAATAAGACCCAGTAATCTTTTCCCCATCGCTAATTCACCTAAAGCAAGAGGAAAGAGAACAGCTGTTAAGAAGAGAATTTGGTATATAAAGAGAACTTCTTTGCTTTTTCTTTCTTCCATTCTTTTGCCGAAAGACTCCCAAAGCTTATCTTACCTCTCACTGAGCTTTCCTAACTCCTACCTGTGCCCTAAATCAGTATTTCCTCCTTTCTGGCTGCAGGGGTTACCTACCGTAAGCGAGCATACCCACTTCTATGCTCTATTTCTATTTCTCGTTCACTCCGTTCCACTCGCTTGTGAGCTCGTTTGGGAAGCTAGATCATTCAACATGCTTTATTAGCGCTCTTTATATCACCCTGTCAATCTGCCTGTTCTAAACTCATACGATGAGCAAGATAGTTCAGATAAAAAAGGTAAAAGAAAAATTCTTTACATTTTTTAAATTTGGTACAATTAATTTCTTACCACTACAAGATTTTGGTTTATAACTTAAACTATTCTACTCTTAACCCAAGTTTCTCTTCTCATGCTTGAGTCTGGAGATGTTCAGGTGTGGAAATAGGAAAAACTCATGTAGTAATCGTTTTTTTTTAAATTTGACATGCTTTAGTGATATTAATTTTCTAATCGGAAAGAATTAGAAATGAACACTTGAAAATACTAAAAAAATAAATAAATTAACAATAAATAATTGTCTGCTGAAATTGGGTGGATTTCTTCACGATGGAAAAAGATAAGCTGAAAAAAATCCATTTACAGGTATAAAAAAAACATTTAGTTCACCAGAAAAACCCATTTTTCAATAACAGAACCAAACCACCTTTCAATTTTCATAAACTAACTATGTTGCCTTCTCAATTTTTCCTCATAATTCCTGTGTTGGCATTGGTAACACTAAGGAGTAGAAACCAAGAGAAACCCATAATTTCATCATTTCCCGGCATACCTTCGTCTCCACCACTGTCAAGTGATTTTCCGGCAGCCGTAAGCAGATGCTGTCCTATAATTGGAGCAAAATTTGGGATGATCAATCGGAGTCTGGTTTCAGTAAAGACTTAGTTATAGCCCAAGTGATTGACTAATTTAGGCAGATGAAAATACACATTCAATAAAGAATGTCTTTGTTGTGTGTCATAGGTGCTGATAAGGTTCTGATAGAAGAAAAGAGAAAGGGTTCTGTTCATTTCTGTGGAATACTATAACAGGCAGTTGTTTATACAACTGTTAGATAAAGTTTCATTTACTGCCAATTATAATTGGAGAGCTACATTGGATTAAAGACAGGTAAAACAAGACATCCTGTGGACATTAAATTGCTATCTTGGTTCCATTGACGTAAATGAGATTTCAGTCTTGAAATATGATTTTTGACTGCTTGATGAAGATCCTTTCTCAGGAATATTCCTTTCTGTGAAAAAACCAGGCTTCTTTGGTGCAGGCAGCAGAATTTCACTGCTCAACATTACAACAACAAATGACATGGTTGGCCTGTTTTCAGGCCGTTGTTGGACACACAAGAGACCCACATGAATGCATCTTTGAATTTCTGACAAGAAACCAGATTTTCCTGCTAATTCAGCAACCAGCTCTGATGTTCTTCCTTCATTCCACTGCCTCCATGCCTGCAACATATCAGAAAAGAGACATGAACCTCACCATTTCAGTCTTTTGATGGAGTTTCTCACGACAGACCATATGTGAGATGAATAGGTATGTGTTGAAGACAAAATGCAACTTCGTAGCCAGTTTTTCCTTTGCTATTGTACTTACATGCCCTAGTAGGTTATGGCAGTGATCAGGATGGTTAAACCCTCTGTTTTTCCTCCCACTGACTATCTCAAGCACTAAAACACCATAGCTATATACATCAGATTTGATTGAGAAGAGCCCATCAACTGCATACTCTGGGGACATATATCCGCTGGAAAACAAAAAAACCAAGTTTGCTTGCAGTTTTCCCTGGTGAAAAAACTAGTTGGCGTACAACCTATAATGAGCTACGGAACCAAAGTCCAGTTATACTTACTATGTTCCCACAATTCTGCCTGTATTTGCCTCTATTTGATTAGCTCCAAATGTTCTTGCCATGCCAAAGTCTGAAATTTTGGGGTTCATACTATGATCTAGGAGCACAATACTCGCCTTGAGATCCCTATGAATGATCCTCAACCTAGAGTCCTGATGAAGATAGAGAAGTCCTCTAGCAACTCCACCTATAATGTTTATGCGCATGCGGCAATCCAGTAAATGCCCACTTTCTTGACCTGATCAACATCTTTACAGAATTAGTTCTACTACAGTCAGTAAAGCCATTTAGAAACAATATACCTGGACATCTATTGAGAACTAACCAAAAATAAATCAGTCCAAGCTTTTATTAGGCATGTATTCATATATTAACATTTTTTCTTCTCCTTCAATACAGCAACCAAGAAGCTTTACAAGATTACGGTGCTGAAGTTTCGAAATGAGAATAACTTCATTCTTGAATTCTATCAGGCCCTGTCCAGAATACCTGGAAAGCCTCTTCACTGCTATTTCTTGCCCGTGTTGCAATATTCCCTGAAATTCATCATTTGATGTCAGTGTACATGCTGTATGGCATAACAGTACTTGGAAGCAATGCCACTGTACCTTATAAACAGATCCAAAATCACATTCTCCTAGCTTTTTGTTGAATGGAAAGTAGTCAGTGGCATTTGCTATTGTACTGAAATCAAATGTTGGCAACTCCATGTCCCCTGTCCTGTTGGGGTTATTTCCAATCGACAATCAATTTGCGCAGCAAACAATCTTATCCCAAGAATCAATAACCCCTACCAATCAAAAGCAATCAAAAATAACACAGAGATTTTTTTAACGTGGAAAACCTCAACAGGTAAAAAACCACGGGCACAAGCCAGTCAATCCACTATATGATGATCAATGTGTACGACCAAGCAAAATCCCTATCTCAACTATAGGAATAATCTGAAATACACCACTATCACCAATAGTACCAATCAAACAATCCAATCAATCAATCAATCCGAGAAAAACAAGAGATATGAGAATAGAGAACCAAAACCAGATTTCCACTGCTTCAATCGGGACAGGATTTCTACCACACCAGATAACTTCTCACCGATCAAACCGTTCAGATTGAAGAACCAGAAGTCGTGCACCTGCTGTCCAAATTTCACCCAGATCCAACGGTGAACGAAGTCACTGCGACGATTCTCCCGCAGCTGCACAGAGTTTGGCGAAATCTGTTTTCTCTCTTCTCTCTCTCAGGATGCTCAACAGCAACCCTCTCACAATCTCTCAGGATGTTCAACAACAATCCCTTTTACAATCTCTCTTGTCTCTCTATGTTCTCAAAACCTAAGCCACCATATATATATATTAGTGGACAACCTAATTAATTAGGTTACACAATCCTACTTCAAGTCATACTCCAATCTTTCCTTTTTCTAATCAAACTAAAACAAATAGCCCCAATTGGGCTAGGCCCACAACAAATCTCTCTTTCAGCCAATATGAGCTGGACTCCAACATGTCCTGCCTTCATGCTCGTAGTTCATGTCATGGATGGCTTCTGAGTTTTCTATGCTAGCTGTAGATTCATGATGCATTAACAAGACATACTAGTTGATCTGAAATGAGTTAAGTAGCAGTCAACTAGCTTGTTTACCTTGTTGTCTAGGTTTATTTCTCCTCCAGTACAACATCCACATAATTACTAACACTCCTCCAATGGAAATTGCAGCAGCGACTATGGTAACTATCATTGAAACAGGCTTCTTCTTACTGGAGCTTCTGCCTCTTTCAAGAATACCTGAAAAGATGTAAAGAGAGTAGGCTTACTGCAAGCTTGCGTAAGCAATTTGAAGTGAACAAAGGTGGGATCAGGATGAGAAGAAAGGAAAATACCTTGGTCTAAAGAAGCCACCCGTCTATAGAGATCTTGTCCACCCTCCGGAAGTTCCTTAAGGTCAATTAGATCACCGAACCATTGGATACAGCCTCTCCCTCTTCCTCTAATATCTGAATTTGCGAAGGCAATACAGGAGCAGTTCTTGGAACACAAATCCTCACATTGCTTAAGATTCATGCTTGTGTTGACCCAAGAATCCAACAAGTCTGGCAATTTTACCCCTTTGTGCTGTAGAAATCCATCACTGCCACGGTCCAGTTTCGTCCTTCTAACGCATCCATCTGACCAAGTTTGCATTATCCAGTTATTTGGAGATTTGGGTATAAATCCTTCCAAGCAAGTGCACACTGGTTGGTCATTGATGTTGCAGTTGCCATTTGCACCACACAAGCCATAGTAATCACATTGGCAATATGCACAGGAGAGAAAGGTGCCCAAACATTTGATTGATTTATCCATGAAAAACGTTGTGGTATTCCTGTTGGATTCATCACCAACCTGGAAGGAACTAAACTGCTTAGAAGGTCGTACCTATAGTAGGCCTCTTCTGCATTTGAGACAAAATTGTAAGTGTATATACTGTTTGGTTTCAGTTCAGGAACTCCAGACCAACGGAGGCCATTCCAGGTACCTGTTCGATACAGTATTTCAAACCCTTTTGTAATCATCATTTGACGGTACCCACGAACATCTAACCCAAATCTGAATTCACCTTGTGCAGGATCATCCGCCCTCTTCCAAGATGTTATATACCTGTCAAGACCAGTCATAAAGTTCTTTCCCCACTTCGCTCCAGGAAGCAAGGTTTCACTTGGATAAACAAAGCTCTGCCACAAAAAGTTATCAGGGTTGGTGTCATCTCCATCTCTGACGACAAGATTTCTAGAGTCTAAGAGCTGCACAACAGGATTCTTTGCTGGTCTTGACACATTGGATGACCAAACAACATATTTGGTACTGTTGAGTAGAATTATAGTTCCTTGACTGGACACATTCACAACTCCTAACCTATCTGTGAGTGGTACTTCTCTGTTGGCCACCCAGACAACTGTTCCTTCAGATATCCTACCATATCCCCAGGTACCGATTATTTTAGCTACCTGGGCTGAAAAATCCCAGTTCAAAACTTTCGTCAGCTGAAACAATGGTCTCACCATCTCTTATGGACTGACCAGGAGCAAGATAATCTAGAGTCCTGGTATAAGCCTTTTCAGTGGAGATCAACAGAAAAGTCAAAACCAGAAGCACTCTAACAAGCACTGCCATGGATTTTACTGTGAATTTGTTCATCCTGCATGGCATTGTCTCAAAGATGTTAAGCTTTTCTCTAGTTATGGTCAGCACCAGCCAAATTTGACCTACGCGCAATGGCAGTTTATCTTTCAAGAAGTTACATCTTTCAGAAGAGTGGCGATACTAGACTGGTCCTGGCCTGATTCTGAGGTGATGCAGTTACTCCATAATCATAACGAATATGTGCTTTATAGTTTGTAGATTGACTTCACCAATCAATTCATCAAAATATCATAACCTTTCGAATCTTTTGAAATCTGACTTAGCTTTAAAATGTAAGCTAATTGCACTTAACAACTATGCAGCTATGTATTACTTGCAGTAAAGGATGAGTGATCTATTCGGCGCAAGGTTTTGTTCCATGTCAAGGGTGGGTAGTAACTTATTTTGCTGTCAACACTCAACCCTTTTTTTTTTTTTTTATGTTTCAAATGCGCATGTAGGTAATGATTGCATCTAGCGCTGTTCATCGGAATGGAACACCCGAACTTCCGAACTTTCGAATCCGAAGTTTTGCTTGTTCGGAAATAAATTTTCGGAAGTTTAAAAACTGGGTTCGGAATTTCCGAAATTTCGTAAATATTTATTAAGAAGGATGGTTTTTATTTTTGAACAACCCAACCCTAGATACATACCACGCCGCACTCGCTTTCTTCTCTGCTTTCTCCTCTTTCACTCTCTCTCAGTCTCTCTCCCTCCGGCGTTATCCTTCCTCCGACCAGCAGCAACACCCTTTACAATCCTCGACCAGCAGCACCCTTTCTCCTCCTCCGCAATCGTCGCTCTTGTTCTCCTCTTTCGCTCTCTCTCCCTCCGGCGCAATCCTCCGACCGACCAGCAGCACCCTTTCTCCTCCTCCGCAATCGTCGCTCACTTCTATTTCGCAGCCTGCTCTGTTCCTCTTCATGGTGGCCTTCCGTCTGGGCATTGTAACACAATAACATTTAAACTTTCATTTGTTTTAGGGAGAGTTGTCAAGATTAGACCCGGACTCGAGACTCGGGAAATCGAGCCGGGTCGGGTCCCGAAATTAGTCCGGAAAATTTTCGGGGCCGGGTCCGAAAATTTTCGAGACTGTCGAGTCGGACCGGAGACCCGTCAGGTCTGATCCGAGACCCGACCCAACCCTAAAAAAAAATCCCTAACCCGCGACAATACATCAACAAAACATCTGTCTTCTTCTCTAATCTCTTCTTCCTCACCCTCTCACTCTCCAGCGGCCGGCCACCAGTCCCTCCACCCACCGCGACCGCGCCATCAATTGACACCACCACCATCGACCGCGGCATCACCACCACAGCAGTCCCTCCATCGCTGCAACGTCTTCCTCCTCATCCTCCTCACCACCGACCGCGGTATCACCACCATCGACCGCGGCATCACCACCACAGCAGTCCTCTCCTCGCTGCAACGGTGAGAAATTAATTGGAATAATTGTGTAAATGGGCAAGAAAAGAATGGATAAAAGCTTAGGAATTTGGTGAGCAGTAAATGGGCAAGACCACAAGAAAGGATAAAAGCTTAGGAATTTGGTAATTGTTCCAATTGGAACTTGTAATGGCAAACGACAAACCTTGTCTGGTTATGGGTTTTATAAATGATTAATAATTTAATGGGTGAGCTTGGACTTGTCTGGTTATGGGTTTTATAAATGATTAATAATTTAATGGATTTGTCTGGTTATTGGTTTCATTGACCAGAATCATAAAATCAACCTTATAAATAAATTAAAAAATATATATATATCGGGGCGGGCCAGGTCCAGTCCCGGATCTGAGCCATTTTTTCGGGCCGGGACCAGGACCAAAAATTAGTCCCGTATTTTTCCCAAATCGGGACCAGTCCTGACCCGATTTTATCCGGGTCTGTCGGATCCGACCCACAGACCCGGTTTGACAGCTCTAGTTTTAGGACATATGAAAGTTGTTGCTAGCTGATTTCTATTTTGTTAGGACACTTTCATTTTGTGGTTTAATTGCACCATTGAGCATAAAAACTCTGGAATTTATGGGCAAATTTTTTTTTTTTAATTGGCAGTTGTGTAACTTCGGAAGTAAAATTGAACTTCCGTTTCGAAATAATTTTGGTTTCGGAATTTCGGTTTCAAGAAATCTGAACTTCGAAATAGAATGAATTTTAAACATTTTGGAAGTTCGGTTTTTGAAAATTCGGAAGTTCGAAATTTCGGAAAAAACCGATGAACACCCCTAATTACATCGTTTGGATTCATTTTTGTTGTCAAGATTTAGGGATTGAGTTTGTCTATTATAACAACTTTGGTAACTGAAATAAACTAATTCGAAACTACTTTTTATCGCTATGCTTTTAGTTTCTATAGTTCAAAGATGATTTTTATAATTAAAACAACGAAAATTAATAGGATAGGTGATTGGTCTTCAAATAAGACGTTACTTGTTTGATCCCGTATAAAAATTGATTATCGAGAGCACATCACTTTTTATAGGGTCAACCATGCGTGAATTATGAATATCTATAGCATAAATACTAGCACTTTCAAGTGGGAAACGTATTTATGTTCTGAAATTTCAACTCTAAAAGCCATCCTCTAGGCATATATTTTTCAAACTATCCCCTTGCAGTTCAAAGTTCAAACCAATCGAAAAAGGAAAACTCAAGTACAGGGCACCACTCCAACTAACTCTCAACAGAAAATAACAGGAGCAATCATGATATCATCTTTAATTATTTCTTTGTAAACAAAAATAGAAATATAATAAAGATTTCTTCATTCCTTGCATTTTGTAAGTCTTGGCAAGTACAGTAACTCCTAATGGTGCAATTTTTTTGTTATCCTTATTGGTTATCAACAAGAGATAAAATACCAATATATAAAGTGTCGAAATCGAATTTTATTTCCGTCAATAAAATAAAAGCTGGGTCCATACAGTTTTGGGCCTAGTCTGGTTTAATTAGTTAAAGTAACCCAGCCTTTTATCTCTGGATTTGGGCTCCACATGATGGATAGTATTTTCCTTACCATAGAAGAAAACAAGCGAAAAACGCGGCATTGCCTCGCCTCAGCCTGTTATAAGTCTCCATGCCACGCGGTTTCCAGTGGAATTTTCAATCGTTGATTTAGGTTCTGTAAATAAATCGTAATTAATCTATTTCGTTCATCCATTTCTGTTTAACCTCTTTTAGATTATGTCAGTTTCGGAATTTGTAGAAGAAGATGATATTTTGAACCAAATCAATTGGGACAATCTGTTGGACGTTTATGCAGATTGTGAAAGCCTATTCGGTTCAGAGGCGGCGCCGCTGCTGCCTAATTCCTCAAACTCTTACTCTGATGATTTCAACTCATCATGGATCAGTGAGCTCGAGACCAAACTCATGAAGGATGACGAAGCTGAGGTCGATCTAGCGCCGAATCAGGGATTCAGTTCCAATTATTTGGCTGATTTTCTCGCTGGCTCTCCACTTGATGTTTCCACCGAGAGAGAATCATCCGATGAAGGAAACAGCACCCCTTCCGACAGTGGCCCTCTTGGCGAGGAGAGGAAGAAGGAGGGTAACGAGAAAGAGAGAGTAGCTGACGATCCTTCACTGGAGGAGGTTAACAACAATGATAGTGAAGGTGCTGATGATCCTGTCTCCAAGAAACAGAGAAGGTATTTGTAATTTATTCCTTTGATTTCAAGCTAAATCCTAATAAGTTATACTGGACATCTTATTTCACTGGTGGCACTATGTAAATTTTTAATATGGATTAATAACCTCTTGGTCAGGGTTTTTTTATGCTGGTTTACAATGTTTGTGCTATTTTAACACTTCAGACTAGTTTGAGAAAGTTTTATTCTATTTTGATGATTGTAATGTATTGTATGTTGGGGATGATAATGTTCGTATTCTATTCCATTGTATTTCAGCAGGCAGTTGAGGAATAGGGATGCAGCTGTAAGGTCAAGGGAAAGGAAGAAGATGTATGTAAGGGATCTTGAACTGAAGACTAGGTACATGGAAGGGGAGTGCAGAAGGCTGGACCGGTTGCTCCAATGTTTTATTGCGGAGAACCAAGCTCTACGCCTTAGTTTGCAGAAGGGCAATGCATTTGGTGTTACCTCAACCAAGCAGGAGTCTGCCGTGCTCTTGTTGGGTATGTTTCACATTCCATCTCGCATTTGCATCTTCCCTCTTACCATTGTAGTTTTTCATTTGGGATTCTTTGGTAGGGTAGAAAAGCAAAGGATCCTATTTGTAGTAAGCATCCAGGAATTCATGCAGCTTTTTAAAGTACTTTTGCAAAAAACAAACAAAAATTGAGTCACAGAAATCCTGCCGGTAACAAGAAAGTAAAAGGAGTAGCAAAGAGGTTAGCAAACTTGGTCCGTTGTGTAGCCAGGTGTTCATAAATTGTGTAAATTTTCCTCTCAAAGTAATAGTATTTAAAGCACAGACTGATCAAAGAATAGGAAAAATGTGATGTCTCTAGTAGAAATAGACCAGAGGAAGTTTAGGTGAAAATGGCTGTCTTCCATGTGGATTTTTTTGTCTCCCATTGAACGCATGTGTTCTCTGCAGCAGTTATTGAGCCATCCCTGTTGCAGGTGCACACCTAGCTACATCCAATTGTTTGTGTGGCTGTTATTGTCACGTTTTTTCTGTGGTCAGCATCGTTATTTTTCCATGGCTACATGCTACTACATTACTGTAGGTGTTAGGAATGCTGCCAAACGATTATTTGCTATCTAGCTACAAACATGTGAGGCACGCTTAGGGATGAGGCTTGTGTTTTCTCGAGGGAGTCAGGGTTTACCTGAATGAAATGAGAGGATAATATATCATAGATCAGCAAATAAAAATAGTAATCATAAAAAATATTAGTTCCATAAAGCATCCTTTTGAAATCCCAAATCAGCATGTAAAAGGAGGGGAAAGAAACACTAGTCTTGGCCAATCAATGCATCATTCACGCCATGCTCTTTCACTGCAGCTCTTAAGAAACTTGACTGTATTTAGTCTACTGAGGAGTGTGCAATGCACAAAGTACAGTAATATAAGTAATACACATATAGCACATACATTCAGCCACTGCCAAAGCAAAACTAGATGATCATGTGACATTATTCAGGCTCTGCCACACCTTGCTTGGCCTAGAGCACTTGGGAGTGTCTGGTAGCTACACTGCCTGGATAGCAAGGGAGCTGGATATATAGTCTATTGGAAGTGTTTGGGGAAACTTTTGGTAATATGCTGCCTTGGATGGGAGTTCATTTGTTTCTCGATGAAGCCAAATTTTGCTTTCACTGTGTGATCTTTGATTGTTGCATGCCATGGTTGTATGCTGAGCACAATCTTTAGCTGTTTTGACATGCAACTATTTCTTTCTGGCAACTTTGCAGAATCCCTGCTGTTGGGTTCCCTGCTTTGGTTCCTGGGCATCATATGCTGCCTGTTCACTCTGCCTGCAATGCCCCAGTCAGATCTTGTGGTAGTTCCATTAAGAAACGAGGGAGGGAAAGCACCAGAAAAGACAGCTCTAAAAGGAGCAAGAAGTAAGATGATTTTATCATCAGCAGGACGATCTTTTGTGAAGAGTAGGAGATACAAAGCCTCGAGGACGAAGATGAAATGGATGTCTATTTGCCTTTGTGCTTTGGCGTGAGGCGTTCATTCTATGATCTATGCTTCTCTTCATTTGATTTTTTAAATTAAGATTAATATAAAATAAGTAGGAGAATGTTGGTGAAATGCTTTGCTGAGTAAACAGTTACTGGCTCGCAGTGATGCCTATCAGTATCAGTAGTATGCCATTGTATGTTTTATCACAAGAACTTACTCAGAGAATGTTCTTTTATTTGACATTTGCATTTATTTTTCTGTTACGAGAGGGCTTGTACCAGCAGTCCAATGTTCACAGGATTGCTTGATGTTTCTCCTAGGATGGATTATCTGTTCATCATCAGACAGTAGGGAGGGCACTGTTGTGTCTCTGAACTAACAGCTGCTGAGCAATCACAAACTTGTATAACAAAACCAGAATATGTAACAAAACATTCAATAGACTATGTCACTACATGAGTCATTTGTATCATAGATTTCTGATCAGAATCTTTGATTGGTGAAAGGTCTTTCTAACGGGCATCAAGCCTAGTAATGGTGATATCGTTCGTTGAGGTTGACTTATAATTGCTGGATGAGGTGTAACATTCAGGAAAATTCCTTTCAGTGAAGAAACCAGGTTGTCTTGGTTGAGGCAATGAGCTCTCACCACCCAACATCAGGACAACAGTTGACATGTTCGGTCTGTCTTCCGGTCGCTGCTGAACACATAGCAGACCTACATGAATGCATCTGATAATTTCTGACAGAACCTGAGATCCACCCCACATATGATTTACCAACTCCAATGGTCTCTCTTCCATCCACAACTTCCATGCCTGAAAATGTAACAGAATCAACAAACTGGGTCAGTCCACTAAGGAGTAAAGTGTTGTGTTAAGTATCAAAGACTTACATGTCCGAGGAGGTTAAGGTGATGGCTATCACTATAAAACCCTCTGTTCTTCATGCCACTAACTATTTCGATTACTAACACGCCGAAGCTGAAGATGTCTGATTTGACCGAGAAGAGTCCGTCAATTGCATACTCAGGAGCCATATAGCCACTGGGAAGACAAAATGTGAAGGAAAGAAAAGTGAGAATTCTGAAAATTCTATATGAAATTATGGAAATGTAGGTAGTCGCAGGCCTACTTACTATGTTCCCACTACTCTACTTGTGTTGGCCTCAGTTTGATTTCCTCCGAATATCCTTGCCATTCCGAAATCTGAAATCTTCGGATTCATATCATTATCTAGTAACACATTGCTGGTCTTGAGATCTCGATGGATGATTCTTAGCCTTGAATCTTGATGCAGATACAGAAGGCCTCTGGCGATCCCATCGATAATGTTAATTCGGCAATGCCAATCTAATATTTTGTTTCTTGATTGATCTGATCAATTCAAATAATGAAGTTAGTGCATTCCGTTGATTTAATTCTACGAATAGACATACTTTCTAATTCGGGAGAGGAACAAACCGAAAATAAAGTAGTCCAAACTTTTGTTGGGCATGTACTCATAAATCAGCATTCTTTCATCACCATCAATGCAGCAGCCGAGTAGTTTGACTAGATTTCGGTGCTGGAGTTTCGCGATCAACTGAACTTCGTTCTTGAACTCTTCTAGTCCTTGTCCAGAACTCATCGAGAGCCTCTTCACTGCTACTTTCTGCCCGTCTGATAGTGTCGCCTGGAAACCATCATTCAAGGTGATTATACACATGTGTATACTCATGCGCACACAGTCAGTATTTTCTACTCAGTAATGTTATCAATGTACCTCGTACACAGGCCCAAAACCACCTTCTCCCAGCTTCTTGTTGTCTGAAAAATTATCTGTAGCCTTAACTATGGTTGCCATGTTGATTATGGACAACTCGATGTCATCATCGTTCCAGCTCTGGCTGTTGTAATTGGTTTCAAGGATGTTTCTCAACTTTTCTGAAAATGTTAGGAGATTTGATCAGAAATTCACAACTCAAGTAGTATAAATAAAGTTGATGCTGATATAAAACAGATGCATATGAATTGACCTTGATTTTTAAGTTTTTTCTTTCTCCTGTACATGAGCAAACCTAGCATCAACACTCCCATTACAGCTACTGCAGACAGGATTATCGCTCCAATTTGGATCCCGACACGTAATCGTTTCCTTGCTTTGATGTCATCTTGAAAATTGTAGAAAGGGAGTTAGCAGAATGTTTAGGCACAACTACTACTGCTGTTAGAATTTAAAGCTCTAAATTTGCCAGTCATGATGGAATTTTTCTATTTACAAGTTAGAAAGAACCAACCATCAAGATACCTATATATGAAGCAGCCATTCTAATATACAGATCCTGCCCTGTATCGACGAATTCTCTCAAGTCAATCAAGTCACTGAACCAAAGCACACATCCGCTTCCACCTCCTCGAACATCAGAATTCGCATACGCAGTGCAAGAAGAGTTCTTCAAGCACAATTCCCCGCACTCCTCGAGGCTCAGACTCATATTATACCAAGAACCAGATGTGTCAGGAAGTTTCATCTCCTTATGCTTGACAAACCCTTCTCCCCTATTACCTTCCAAGGCATTTCTCCTCACACACCCACCAGAAAAGTCCTGAAAACTCCAATCCCTCTTTGATTTCGGTTCGAACCCTTCCAAGCAAGAACACATGGGAGACTTGTTTATATTGCATCTACCATTTGCACCACACAGGTCATAATTGTCACACTGATCTTCACCAACAGCAAAGAACCTCGCCCAACTATGCGTTTGCTCGATCCATGTCAATCTCTCCGCAACCCCAGATACATTAAACACCAATCTTGTCAACACTGAACTGTTTAGAAGCTCAACATTGTAATAAACCTCTTTTTCATTCAACACGAATTCGTATCTGTACACTGGATTAGGCTTCATTCTAAAAGCCCCCGTGAACCGAATTCCATTCCATGACCCAGCTCTGAATATAATTGAATTGCCTTTCTTATAAAACAGCTGAGGGAATCCGCGCGGATCGATCCCGAAAACATATTCCCCTCTAGCAGGATCATCCAAGCACTTCCAGGATGATATTGACCAGTCAAGACCAGTGACAAAGTTTCTTCCAAGTTTCATCCCGGGCAGGTTAGTATCTCCTGGATAATCAAAGCTTTGCCATAAGTAATCCTCAGGATTACTTTCACTATTTCCATCTCTGACAACAAAATTTCCTGATTCCAAAAGCTGAGAAATTGGATACTTGGCATTTCTTGTCACATTGGATGACCAAACAACATATCCTGTTCTGTTCAGGATAACAAGATTTCCTTGGTGGGTGATGTTTAGAACACCAGAACGATCTAGAAGTGGAGATTCTCTGTTGGCAACCCAGACAACAGTTCCATTTGATACTTTCTTGTACCAGATTCCGACATATCTTCTTGTTGAAGAACCTGGGCTGAAAAATCCCAGTTCAAAACTTTCCCCTGCTGAAACTAATGAGTCCCCATCTCTTATGGATTGGCCTGGACTAATTGTATCTGCACTAGTGGAGATTTTGACGAGTGACAGCAGAGAGATGAAGAAGAAAAAGAAGAGCTTTACGAAAAAACTATCCATGATTGTTTGTTTCCAAGGTTCACTTCAATGTGCAATATTATCAAACCAAAGTTCAATTAATGTTTTCTATCTGTCACATATACCAAACGTAATAAAGTGGGGTTGGGTTTGCCAGAGTACAAAGAGAAGATGAGTGGTGAAGAAAATGCTTACTCATACTCACTCCGGTTTCCAAAATATGTCGTTTTAGCATTTGTTTTTACTGTTTCGAAACGTATCTTAAAACGGTCGGAACAGTCACTATTTGAGATAATTTTACCCCGAATTTTTTCTCGGAAGTACATTAAGGATTAATGTACGTTCGAAAAAAAGTACGGAATTTTTTGGGATCAAATAGTGCCTCATCCGACCTTCTCGATATGCGTTTCCTACTGAATATTGGGATGCGAGAAAGACATTTATTGGAGACCAGAGGGAGTAATAAACTGCTGGGCAGGTGTAGAATGTTATATAATGCAAAATAAAACAAGTCACACTTACACAAAATTGTCAAGAAAACCAATAAAAATTGCAGAAGTGTCCTTTAGAGTCTCTCAAAAAACAAAAAAAACTAATATCTTTAGAACACCTAATAAATTTAAATAATATTGGTTTTTCAAATATAGTTTTTTTTTAAAGATGATGAATATTTGGCACCTCTCGTCGACTTCTTGTGTTAATTTACTTTCTATTAATTTAGTTCGTGTATGTGCTAGTTTGAATTAATTTAATACTTCTGCATCTTTATATATGAACGAATCAAAATATAACATATGCAGAAAGTATTAAATGAAGGCAAATTATCAAATATAAACATTAAATTAATACAAACTAATATAAAAATAGTGGATTAGCAAAAAAAATTAATTACAAATATCAAATATTTCACTATTTTTTTTCTTCTACATACTTTAAACTGAAACATCAATTATAAAAATGGACAAAGTTCTAGAGGCAAAAGGTATATTTGAGGATGAGATGAGATGCAACTTGATAGTTTCCTTTAACACGGGCAAAATCTCCACTCTTTCCTGGTTCATGGGTATCTTACTTACTCTTAGGTTTGACTTAAATATTGGATTCATCAAAATAAAGTGAAATTAAAAGTCAGAATAAAATCCAATTTTTATAGCCATCCACTTTGGTCAAAAATTATTTTTAATTACTCATTTCAAGTTTAAATAGATGTCGGTTTTTTAAAAAATGATTTTGATTATTTAGTTATCGTATTTCAAGTTTTAAAATTATATTTTATAAATAATGATAAAATTATCCCTAAATTTTCTCCATAAAATTCACAATGGTGAAATATAAAGTGCATAAAGTGACAATTTTCATCAATGTCATTGTAGTTTAGTGGAGTAGATTAAATATAAATTTGAGTCCTTGATGACACTACTATTTGTAATAATATAAATAGTATAAATGTTTACAATCTCTTACGCATAGTTTTAAAAATTGACCCGGAGTGATTCGTTGGATCGGGTTCAACCGGGTTTGACCCGTTGGATCGTTCCGGGTCGTTCACACATCGAACTGTTCAAGTTTAGATAATTGAACCGGTATCTATAATGGGCCGGCCCATCAAATTTTCCATATTGAAAAAAATAAAAATAAAATTTAAAAAACCAAAACGGCGTCGTTTTTTTTTACATCGACTCAGCCGGGTCGATAGCTGGTCGACCAGGTCGACCAGTTTTTCCCGATTCGATTGCAGGTCCGGTCAGATAACCGAACTGAACCGAAAATCTCTTCGGGTCACAATTTTATCGGTCCGACCATCGGATCGGTCCGGTTTTTAAAACTACGCTCTTACGTGAAAAACATCGGTTTACTCGTGACAAAATAAATATTCGTTTTTATTAAAGAAATTAATTCGGTATGAATATAAATACTTACGATTAACTAGGTTTAAAGATACCACTAATTTATGCTCTAAGTGTTAAAAGACCATACAAGATTACTAGCTAAGGATTGTTTTTGATTTTAACTGAATCTTATGCAGTTTTGATAATAATATTCAGCTTA
The DNA here is from genome assembly GCA_963691705.1 of Viola odorata. Taxonomy (NCBI): domain Eukaryota; kingdom Viridiplantae; phylum Streptophyta; class Magnoliopsida; order Malpighiales; family Violaceae; genus Viola; species Viola odorata. The sequence goes on along the minus strand of OY829546.1, from coordinate 48,697,028 downwards.
AAAATCGCTCATACTGGCTAGTCGAGTTCTAATTAATGTACCTTATCACGTCTATTAGGTACATGTATGTAGCTGTGGGTTCTATCCAAAACCGACAGCGTAGGCTAGGGCTGGGCACGGGTCGGTTCGGTTCGAATTTGGACAGAATCAGAACCAGAACCAAAGTTTAAAATCGGTTCGGTTCGGTTCTGGGTAATGTATTTTTAAAGTTAGAACCAAATCGCACCAGAACTATTTGGTTACGGTTCGGTTCCGGGTTGTTTCGGTGAAATTAAAGCGTCAAAACATAAAGCGTCAAAATATAAGTTTCAACGTAAATTTGGACTACAAATATTAGTGTTTACAAACATTAACGTTGAACAAGCATAACTAATGTAGCCGGAATCCGAATTGAATCTTGACAAAATCAGCCGCAACTTCTAAGGTTGCTTTAGATCAGCTGCTCGACTCCAAAAATCCTAAAAATATGAATTGTGACACCAACGCACAATAACAAATCCATGAACATTTCATAAATTAAACTTAACTAAAAGGTTCATGTTTTTCAGCCCAAACCCAAGTGAGTGTAGTAAGCCCTCAACAGTTTGTTGTTCTTCACCCTACACAGTACAAGAAACAAATAGAGGCATCAATAGATGACCCTCAATGAGCACCATCTAAGTAGCAACATATAAAATATTGTGAAACTGATGCTAATATTATAATCCAGAACACAGGAAAGCAAAAGAAATCTTAATGTTACGAACCATTGACTAGTTAGAGAGGATATAAAAGAGAAATAGAGGTACTGAAACAAAGGAAGATGAGAAAGCATCTCAATTACATGAGCTTAGATTTGAGGGAAAATAGAAAGCCAACAATATATAGGATCTAAAATAAGGTGTAACTCTTGAAAAACAAGGGACAGGCTCAAAATAAATCACAGTTCAAACTCAAGTCCAGCCCATTCAATTACAAAATTAAGCAAAAATTGGAAGTACCCTCTGTGGTTGTTTCATCAAAGAGAAGCAATTTGTTGCCACAGGCTACTTGATGGCAGCATGTAGCTAGCAGGAAAACGGATTATGTGGAAAGGATAAAGGCACCTAAATACACATAGTATTACATACCTGCACAAAAAGTTACCCCAAGAATCAAAGCATAAGTTGTTTATGCGCATGTAATTGTACTCAAACTTGAATTCCCACTTGATCGCTCTACAAAACAATAAAGCACAAGTTATAAAGGATTAAACCACAACCTAAATATTTAAACAAAGTAGATAAGTGGGAATATATGAATAGAAATTTATACCCGATTCACATTGCTCATAAAATTCAGTGGCTTCAATAGAAGGCTCATCTCCTAAAAATGAGCAAATGTTATCACCCTTCAACCAACTTTGAAGGCATATCAATGCCTCCACTGATTTCGGGGTCAGTGAGCTCCTTGAACAATCAACTATTCGTCCTCCGGTGCTAAACGCACTCTCGGAAGCCCTCTGTTGAACTATTTGTTTGATCTCTCCATCAACCATCACTTCCACAACTCGTTTATATACTTTAAAATGCTGCCACACATCACTACGCAATCTGCTTATATCAGGTTCCAGGTCAACATCATCACTTGAGTCCCCATCTACTTCTATTGGAGCTGGAGGCAGACCCGACAGATCTACTTGAGGATCTACTTGCATCGATGCTGAAGGAACCCCATCTTGTGGACTCTTACTTATCTTTCGTTTCTTTGAATTAAGAGTAAGACCTTTAAAATTAACCTGACAAAGTATTCAAACATGTTAATTTTTCAAACCAGCAGGCAATACATTACTAATTAAATATTTCTTGGATATATTGCCGTGGCATATATCACTGCAACTGCAGATTGCCAAGAAACACCATATCACAATTCACCATGCCTATATATGTGCGTAATCACATAAATATCCATCCAGCCATTACTATTTATTTTTACTGGTTCAATTCCATGCCAATTGGAATCTATTTAAGGAAACTATAACAAACACAAAATCAGCCACAATATCTAATATGAGGTATCTTCAATACTTCCTTGAAAAAATCATTTGAAACAAAAAGATCATGCTAGTAAGGAAAAGGAGTTGTAGAGGGAAATTATTAGCACACCGGATTAACTAATTGACTGCAAAATGATAACAAAAGGTTCTTGACATTTTTGGAAGATCTATTCATCAAAACAAAACCAAACCAGCAAGCACATTAGGATGTAAGTGCAAGTGCAGCAGAAACAGTAAAAGTAAATTAAAAACAAAACAAAAAAGGAAAATTCATAGATTTTGACTCTATTCATTAAAACAAAATTAAAAGAAAAGAAGAAAAACCTATGAACTTGACTAATTTTCCATAGATTGTTACACAAAAGTAAATTAAAAACCATAACAATAAGAACTATGAATTGAACCAATCCAGAAGAGCACCAGAAACAGGATTAAGAAAAATTCCTAAAAATCTACAACAGTTACCAGCGAAATAAAATATTCCAAAATAAACAAACATTTGAGAATATCATAAGCTTAGATTGAAACAAAATAACAGATACAAATACAAAAGCTCAGCAAACAAAAATGAAAGGAAATAAGACTTACTTTTGGTTTTGGGGCCATTCTTCAAACGGAGATGAATATGAGGTATTTTGAGCATGAAACAGAGATAGAGAGAAGGGATGATTAGGGTTTGTGAGATAATTATAGATGGGTAGAGACATAGAGAAGAGTTTGTACAGAAAAGAGGAGAAGATCAAGAGTTTGTCTTGGAATAAGGAAGGCAATTGCTAGTTAGTAGATCTAATCTATCTTGGGAATGAATGAGTTTTATGAAGAGAAGAGGTGTGTTGTGGTGGACCTTCGGGAAACAAAATGAAGAGAAGAGGCGTGCGTGTTCATGAATGAGCTTTATGAAGGAGTACTAACATATATTATAAAATAATAATATATATTATTATATAATATTTCGGGTAATCGGGTAAATCGATATATAGAAACGAAACCGAACAATTTATTTATGAACGGTTCGGTTCGGTTCTGGTTCTACTATTTTTCAACTTAAAACCCAAACCAAACCGTTCCGGTTCGGTCTGGTTCGGGGAATCGGTTCGGGTTTTCGGTTTTTTTGCCCAGCCCTAGCGTAGGCTTTGGTGCAGCTAGCCTTCAAGCGAACGATTATGTTTCAGTTCATATTACTGCATTGACGTTGTCTCTGACGGGAGTTTAAAAAGTTGCATCCTGTGTTGCATCTACAGAGTTTCAAATTGATCATTAGATTCAAGCATTGATGAGGATTTTAGGGTATAGCGATGAGTCGGTACCGTCATTAGATTTCATGCTGCTCATTATATTTGGTCCAAAAAGTTTTTAGATTTTTACTTAATCGGTGACCCAATAGGTGCCATATTTATAATCGTTAGGTTTTATGAGTGATTATTTATACCACGCATTATCGTTTATGATATCTAGTGGGTTATTCAATCACGTAAAAAATTAACTCATAATAATAATAGGACCAAATTGATATAAATAAAAAATATTAAGAGTTGTACATTTAAGTTTGTTATCTTTAAAAAAAAATACTTAAATAAATTATGAATTTGAAGTTGCCACGTGATGGAATAACCTATATATATATATATATATACACTGAAAGTTACTATTTCAAAAAAATAGTTATTTGTGGATAGAGGGAGTATCAAACAAACAATATACGTGATAGTAATTTTCAGTAGAAAAATGACAGTTATTAGTGCACGAAGGGAGTATAATATTAACAACTTAGGGGTTCAATTATATAAATCAGAATTAATTTGTAAACAATTTTTTATAAAAATATTGGAAATTTTAAACTACATAAATTAATTATATGTGAAAAAGTTTACTAAAGAATTTAAAAACAATCATGGAACCTATTACAACTTGTGAGTAACTTCAACATATTTAATAAAAGTCCAGAATTTATTTATTTAATTTTTTTACTAAAGTAACATCATCCTCAATAAAGAACTTTACTAGCAAGACTGCCCGTGCTTCGTTGCTGGAAACAAAACTAAATTAGTATAATGTTAATAATTAACTTATGTACTAAGAAAAACAATAGCAAAAGCAAATATAAAGCTTCTAACATAGCATTGAAAAATTCTGATTTTTGTTTTTATTTTTTGAGGTTCTACCGTATTTTTTTAATTTTTTTTGGTTCAAATTTTACTTTTTTACTATTTTATTTGAATTTTGTAGCTACTAAAAATTGTAACTATTAAAAATCTATAGGGTTTTTATTAAAAGTTTAAAAACTATAGAGATCGAAGTAGAATTTTTTATAAACCTTATGATTGTTTATGTAGTTTTCCTAAATAAATAAAAAAAGATTGTAATATTTGTTAAAAAAATCACGTCCCTCTATGCAGTTTTAAACTTTATACTATACAATCATTTTAATTCAAATAGTTAATAAGTATAAAAGGGAATATGTAACAAATATAGTAGAGTTCATTTAATTAAAAAATTTTAAAAAATAAAAAAATTGAAAAATATTAAAGAAACAATTCATAAAAAATTAGAAAAAGAAAATTAAACTATTTTTTTTTATAAAAAATATGAGGTCTTATCATATTTATTAAAAAAAATTGTCTAAAATTTGTAAGTTTTTACTATTTCATTTGAAATTTTAACTACTGAAAAAGTGACTGATTGTAATTATTAGAAAACTATAAGGATTATATTGTAAGTTTCAAAACTATTAAGATCAAAGTAGAAAGTTTTGTAAACCTTAAGGGTGTTTATGTAGTTTTCTAAAAAAAATAAAAAATAAGATAGAAAAGAGTACGAGGGAGAAGAACAATCTTGTCTTTTTCTAACATAGGAAATAACAAAAGTATATCCTCCATTCAATAGGAACATGGTTAAGATGGTAAATTGGTAATCATTGAATGTCTAAATTGTAAAATTAGAGAAATGCAATGTTTTATTTATTATTATTTATACCACATCTACTTTGAACACCCCTAGTTAGGAGCGAAATTGTAAAATGTTTTATTTATTATTATTTATACCTCTCGCTCTCTCTCTCTCCTCTCAAATCTGAAATCCCGATTGCCAGATTCCGATTCGCCACCTCCTCCGATCCTCCATTCGCCGATCGCCAGCCTCCATCGACGACCTTTCTCTCTCTCTCAAATCGCATTGTCTCCTCCATCGACTCTCTTTTCTTTCTCAAATCCCGACCGCTACCTCCACTCTCCAGTCCGACCACCACCGCCAACGCCACTTGCCTCCACCAATCCTCCGCGGCTGCCAAGTGAGTAATTTAGCCTCTCTTTTAGTTGGGTCCTGTTTTTTTTTACACGATTTCGTTTTGCTTGACACTTGTACTGGGTTTAATCTGAAATTAGCAGATTGTACATAGTTGATTTAGTTGTGTGTTGATTGATGTAGAAAGCTGAATTGCATGAATGGAATCCAAATTTAGCTCTTAATTTTAGTTGTTTCTTTCCGCAACCAACTTTCCAGAAATTTTGCAGTGAAGCAAAACTTTTAAGCCAACCTGGTTTTATCACCCACATTGTTCTTTTGGAAATTATGGCATCACTTTTATGTTCTCATTTTGGCTTTTGCATCCGTCACCATCTTACCATCTCCTTCAACAACAAAGACTTTATTTACTATGAATGTTCCACCACCAAAATTAATTTGCATTTGCTTCTGAATGCTTTATTTGAGAAGATCGATACCATTTTCATTGGTAGCATTTCTTTCAATTGCAAAGTGCAATTTTTTCTGTTGGAGTTCACTTATATGTGCATAATTTATTAATTTAGCTATTAATTTTGTGCCTTATCAGCTTGATATAGCAAAGTGCATAAGTGTTGGAGTTCACTTATATGTGCATAATTTTTCTTTCAATTGCAAAGTGCACTGAGGTTCATTTATTATTTGTCGCGAGACATTAAAAACATTTTCCCCTTTTCTCCTTTGCTGCAACCACTTGTCCGTTTTATCATCATGTTGGATGTATGGCAAGAACTGACCTGGAAGCTAACTCTGCAGTCTGTAAATTGCCTCTATAAATAATATCTTTGCTAATTTATTTGGATATAATTTTGCATACTTCCATTTTTAATTGAACAATTTGCTCACTTGATTCAGGAAGATGCTTGGAGCTGGAGGTTCTAGTGTTATACAAGCTGGAGCTGCCACTGCCATCGAATCAGTTGGAGATGCGGTAATGGGAGATACACAAACACAACAAATGCAAGCACAAGCTGGACCTTCTACGGCTGCTGTTACAGTCAAGAAAGAGAAGAAGAAAAGGAAGCCAATTGCTGCAAGATCAGTGGTGTGGAAGCAGTTTACAAGGTTCGAAAATGAGGATGGAGAAGTGAAAGGTACTTGTATTTATTGTAAAGCTGAAATGGGATGTGATAGTAGGTTAAATGGTACAACTGGAATGAGAAATCACATGAAAAAATGTAAAGAGGTACCCCATTCTAATGACCCTGTTCAATCTGAAATGACAACTTATTTAAATCCTGATGGTAGTAAGACTATAGGAACTTGGAAGTTTGACCAAGAAGCTTGTAAGAGGGCTTTGGCACTAATGATAATAGAGGATGAACTTCCTTTTAGGTTTGTAGAGGAGGCAGGGTTTAGGAAGTTCATGGCTACTGTGCAGAATAGGTTTGTAGTGCCTTCTAGGACCACAATTAGTAGACTTTGTTATAAGTTGTATGCTGAGGAGAAGATGAGATTGAAAGGGTTTTTGATGTCCAATTGTCAAAGGGTTTGTATTACCACTGACACTTGGACATCCATTCAGAGGATTAACTACATGGTTGTAACTGCCCACTTTATTGACAATGACTGGAATTTGCAGAAAAAAGTATTGATTTTTTGTACAATCACTAGTCATAAAAGTGATGCTATAGGAAAGGCTATTGAGAAATGTTTGATTGATTGGGGAATCAATAAGGTATTTACAATCACAGTAGATAATGCTAGCTCAAATGACTTGGCTGTTGCTTGGATTAAGAAGAAGATGAATCAGTGGGGAACAAGTATTTGTGAGGGAGAGTTTCTTCACGTAAGGTGCATTGCACACATAATTAATTTGATGGTAATGCATGGGCTTACCAGTGTGGGAACATCAATCATTAGGATAAGAGAGGGAGTAAGGTACATTAGACAGTCTCCAGCTAGGCTGTCTAAGTTTAAGGAATGTGCTGAAAAAGAGCTTGTTGAGTCTAAAGCATTGCTGTGTTTAGATGTGTGTACCAGGTGGAACTCTACATATTTGATGTTAGAGTCTGCATTGAAGTTTGAAAAGGCTTTTGAGGCATATGAGGATATGGATCCTTTCTACAAGATTGAGCTTCAGATGAGGGAAGACAGAAGAAAGAATAAAAGACAGCCGAAATCAAATGATGTTGATTTGGCTGATATTCTGTCATTTGACGATGCTGAATATCCAGAGGATGATGGGGTTGAATATGTCATGGAGATGGAGAAAGAATGCAGAAATGATGGTGGTGGAGGAGGTGGTGTACCGAGAGAAGGTGATTGGGTGAATACAAGAAGATTATGCGAGACTTTGAGGTACTTTTATAACTTAACTTGCTTTGTGTCGGGGTCTACATATGTTACTGCAAATGCTTATTTTGATCAAGTTTCTAATGTTGCATCCATATTGAGAGGTTGGGAAGAGAGTAATGACATAGACCTTAAGAGATTGGCAACAAAGATGCATGAGAAGTTTGACAAGTATTGGGGTAATGTGGGTAAGTTTAATACTCTTCTTTATATTGCTGCTGTGTTTGATCCAAGCAAGAAGATGGATTATGTGGCATTTTCTCTATTAGATGTGCATGGGGATATTGTTGCGAGAGATTTGGCGGATAAAGTGAAGAGGGGTATGGAAAAGTTGTATGTAGCGTACTGGAAGTTGTATAAGACTAGAAAAGTTGTAGGTGAAACGTCTTTGGATGAGAGAGAGTCTAGTGGAAGTCAGATGCAAGCAGGTTGTGTAGACATATCTTATGAGTTGATCAGTGCTAGAGAAGAAAGGTTTAAGAGGTTCAAGCAAGCTAGTGGTGGAGGCACATTTGAAATCAAGTTAGAATTGGAATCTTACTTGCATGAGAATATTATTGAAGGAGGCAAATCATTTTCCATCTTGGACTGGTGGAAAAAGCACGCTCCAAGGTTCCCTATTCTTTCTAAGATGGCAAGGGATTTACTAGTTGTCCAAGTCTCCACGGTGGCATCTGAATCTGCATTCAGTACTAGAGGACGAGTCCTTGACCCTTTTAGGAGCTCTTTGACTCCAATGGTTGTGCAAGCCTTAATATGTGCACAAGATTGGTTCAGGACATCAAGAGTATCCATGAAAGTTGAAGAGGACCTTGTTGAGCTTGACCAATGGGAAATGGGTAAGGTTTTTTTATTGCAATTGAGTTTTGCACTTAATTTATTTTCTACATTTAATTACTCATATTTTCTATCTCTTGGAATACTTTGGTTTTCAGAATTCTCTCAAATGTCATTGGAAACCACCGTTATAGAAATTTAGTTGGATTACTTGGATTGGATGGATCGGCAGAAGATTAATTTGTAAGTTTAATTGGCAGTTGGACTTGAATTAGTTGGATTGCATGTTTAATTTGGATTACTTGGATTGCATGTTTAGATATTCTACATGTGTGTGCTTTGGTGCGCAAATATGCCTGAACCTGCTCATGTTCAGTAAACCATGGTAAACCGAGGCAGGGACTAACTCTCTCATTTTCTTCTTTAATCTTCTAATTTGTCGCTAATACTTCTTTATGCTTTCTAAGTCCTTCCCATGGTGATTGTGGTCTGGGGTAGAGATGGTAAGAGATAGTCGTGGTTGTGTTGGTAATAGTAATGAGTGGGTAGGTGGAAGTGAGAGTTAGTAGTTCAAATGAGGGAGAAATTGTGCAAAAAGAGTGCCAGGAAGAGATGGTGATGGAAGAGTGGCAACTGGAAATGCACAGTTTCATCTTAAAGATCTAGAGGACTAATTTTTCATGCTCAAGTCTTTTACTTTCTTTTGACACCCGTAATAACTTTTATTCTGAATGGATAGTAAATAAAGGTCGTTTCATATTGTTAGACTGTGCTTTTTAAAGGTGGAATCAGAGAAATGTGATGTGTTGGCAAGTATGTCTGTCACTTAAAACATTTTTAATGGCAAGCCAAACTGCAATTAGTTTTAGGGGATTGTTTGACTAGCATTTAGTAAGCTATATGCGAACTAAACTGAGAAACTAATTTGAGGACCAAATCAACCAAATGCGATGGGATTTAATATGCCTATTTTGTTGCACAACCTACAATAACCAAGGGAATATTGTAAGATTATCAATGTTATTAAGTTCATGTGATGACTTGTTACTTCCAAACATGTTTAATTCTCCAAAAAATCATCTTCCTTGAGCCATAAATTCGAAGATTCCACAATCCAGCTTTTGAACAAAAACATCTTTAATTGAAATTTAATTGAAAAAGTTGCTATTGACCTGAGTAACTTTCTCATTGTCTATGGTTCCTTATTGACCGGTTGTTTCCTCCTAAATGAATTTAGAATATCTAAAGCTCTTTATCCGAAGCTGCAACACCACCTTATTGAGAAATATGCAAGTAATGAATAGAATTTTTATTTATTTATTTATGAAGGTTGTACAATTGTAATGAGCATGGTTGCATTTTCAGGAAGTTCAGGTGGTGCTGCAGGTTCAGGAAGTTCAGGTGGTGCAGTTGGTTTCTCAAGCTCGCTACCTTCTTTTGCCATCAGTACAAAATGAAACAACGTTAAGAAACAATTGACTTGGATTGAATGTGTCACTTTAATTTTCTGATATGGATTGGCAGAAGATTGAATGTGTCATTTTGATGTTTTTATGTATTTTATCGGATTGTATTGGGCTTATGAATTTATGTATTTACGAACGAATTTATGCATTTACGAACGAATTTATGAATTTTGCTTCTGATTTGGAAATAATTTCGAAAACTTCGGAAAACCAAAATTTACCGAAGTTTCAATTCGGTAATTCGGTTTCGGTATGACTTATGTGTAATTCGGTTCGGTTTGCATTTTCAAAAGTTCGGTATTACTGATGGGTGCCGAAACAACAAAAATAAATCATACAATTCACCATGCACAATTAACTAAAACTGTAGCAAGTGGTAAAAGGATCGAACCACAGGGATTTCAGGACAATAATAATTTCCGTAAAAGACCAGAATTGTAACCGTGGTAAATACCAATAATGGGAGTTTATGTGTTGCAATTAATTTAATAAACAGAGAGAATAAAAACAGTAAACAAGTGATGATTAGAAGAACTCAGATGATGGTAAATTCCCGATAAAGACTCTTTTCGGGTCACGATTCATAAATGTCGATCATTGATGCAGGTGTTTTCAAAACCAAATTTAATAGAAAAGCTATAGAGACCAGCGGTACTCTGAGTCTCCTGCTCTCCTCCTACTCAAGATTCCTAAGGCGGTACTCCTACTAGGATCCCTAACCGTTCAATAACCTTAAGGCGGTACTCCTAATAAAGTTTAATTGAAGGGTTGATTAAACAAGGGGAGAGACCTTTCCTGATCTAGAAGAGAATTTCTTCTACTCCTATAAACCGGATTCTACCCTTTTCTAATTAGCTCTTACACTAATTAGTTACCTACAGATTCCTATCAACGATGTAGAATCCAACGTTTCTAAGAAAAGATGTAATTGTTCGAATTAAAGTCTAAGGTGATCAAACTTAGATCGAATAAGAACAAATTGACATTTAAATAAAAAGAATAGAAATACAAACTTGGATTTTATGAAGCTTAATTTGATCTCACAACAAACGAATCATGTCCCTAGAGCCTTTACCAAGAATAAATGAATTAGCTAGAACAAGACATAATTAAATCAAACAATTATTATGCATGAATTAATTAAATCAAAGAAAGAAGAAGAAATAAAATAGATAGAATAAGAACAGTAGCCGTCAAAACTAAAGTTCAATCCAAGAAGAGATCCTCATCTCTTTCTTTCCTGGTAGGTTTTAAACACAATCCTAGTCTAACTAAAAATCCTAGAAAATAGGATTTAATTAATTATTAACATAAAAGGTCTTAATATCCTTAAAAGCAGTTCTAATTTGCAAAATTGAATTAAAAGGATGCTGCTGTAGGAAGCAGCCGCACCAAGTAGCAACAAGGCTCTAATGGGTCCAAGCCCATCTCTTGTCTCTTAATTTCTTTGGTTGCTGGAATAAATTCTTGACTTGGCACAATTGATCAGCACAAAATAGAAAGGAGCTACTGCCTTCTTTCCAAGTCTTCTACCAAACTGAAGCTTGTGCCGATTTTCAGCTCCTATTCGATATTTAGGCTTTACAACCTACTTTCTGCAAAAAGGAGCGAAAGGAGCACACAATCAGTAGAATCATTATCTAAAATAGCAGGGTAAGATGATGATTAATAAGTCATTTAAGCACTCAATCAAAATTCCCCACACTTCCCCAATGCTTGCCCTCAAGCATTTCATCAAACTAAAACAACCCCCAAGTTTGAACACAAACTATCAATTCTAAGCACATAACAAAGCCACCATTCATTCACGCACAAATCCTTTCAGAGCACAATTTCTACATAGATAGATGATATGGTGTCTTTTTATGCATATTTTTCCTCCATTTTCAAGTCCAATTTCACTCTTGATACTGCTAATTTGCCTTATTTTCCAACTATTTTGCAGATCTAGACTAAAGGGAGAAACTTGCTGAAAAGCGCGCCATTTGGATGCAATTCTCCAGACCTCTATCGTCGAGCCCTAGACGTCATTTTTCTCGTCGAGACCTAGACGCCTTTATACCGTCTAGACCTGGATGAGCTACTGAAGATATCTTACGTCCAGGCCTAGATGCACGCATGATAGCACGTTTCATGGCCTCGGTTTTACCCTCTTTTCTAGCCCCTTCGGGGGCTTGATGTTGTTATTTGACCCTAATTCCAATCTTATTTGCAGATCAGCATCAAAAGAGGGAAAAGATTGAAAAGAGACGATTTTAGAGCAATTCTAAGGAATTCCAGTTTCCAGGCCTAGAAGAAAGAACATCGTCAAGACCTCGACGCGAACCAGACCAGTGCGCTGTCTCAAGGCCTCGACAGTTCTGAACCTTCTTCCAAAGAAAAGCATCTTCAAAGATCCGCACGGAATCCTAGGCGCTTCCAGAAGGCATCAGGCATGTCAGGAATCCCAGAATATTCCTTTTGCAAGGACATGTGCTGTCACCCCCTCATTGCCCTTAGCTGTTTTTGTCTCCTAGCTATTATTGGGCTATATAAGCATAGTTTTAGGGTTTTTGTAAGGACGGCTGTCCAAGGATATTTTCTTACATTAATTTCAACACTTATTTTCTGGGGATCTTCTCCTCTTATCATCAAGAACAACCTTTGTCGCAACTTTCCTCTTCGATTATTAATTAATCTACCGGTTCCCTCTACTCCCTTCTTACTTTCTTTGTTATTGCATGATTCTATATACCTACTGTTTATATTATAGTATGAGTAGCTAAATACCCCTTTCTTGGCGAAAGGTGTTCCCTTGGGTTGCATTTTAGGTCGGCTAGTCATCGGTACAATAGTATTCTAGACTCAAGTACAGATCTGCTATAGGGACCGCGTTTCCACACCGCATCCCCTGCTTACCTTCTTAGATAAAAGTCACCCCCCGTTTCCACATATGAGGTGACCTTGACGTTCAGCCATCCTCCCAGCTACCTCTCTTGTCATCAAAAGGCAGCCTTGACACTTCGACCTGTCATGGGTACGAAGTAGGGAAGCTGAATTCAGAACGCCCATGAGGGGGAGGTAAGACAGATCTAGGGCGCGACAGCTCGGCTTGTCAGACCCGTATCACATACCCTAGATAACTGTTTACCCCTAGGTGAGGCCTCTCGCGCTGCCTCCCATAGGTGTCTGCTAAAACTCCAGGGCTTCGCGTCAGGTATAACCCTGGAGTATGACGTTACTCATGCAGAAATACTAAAAGATGATCAAGCTCTTAACATTTCTAGACAAGCATGGAATTAAATCGGTAAACAATTATGTGCCACAAGAGAATATGTTAAGCATGCATTAGACCTCTTAGTCGAACCCTACAACCCTTGAAACACCCTTCACCAAGAAAGGGGTATTTAGCTACTCATACTATAATATAAACAGTAGGTATATAGAATCATGCAATAACAAAGAAATTAAGAAGAGAGTAGAGGGAACCGGTAGATTAATTAATAATCGAAGAGGAAAGTTGCGACAAAGGTTGTTCTTGATGATAAGAGGAGAAGATCCCCAGAAAATAAGTGCTGAAATTAATGTAAGAAAATATCCTTGGACAACCGTCCTTACAAAAACCCTAAAATTATGCTTATATAGCCCAATAATAGCTAGGAGACAAAAACAGCTAAGGGCAATGAGGGCGTGACAGCACATGTCCTTGCAAAAGGAATATTCTGGGATTCCTGACACGCCTGATGCCTTCTGGAAGCGCCTGGGATTCCGTGCGAATCTTTGAAGATGCTTTTCTTTGGAAGAAGGTTCAGAACTATCGAGGCCTTGAGACAACGCACTGGTCTGGTTTGCGTGGAGGTCTTGATGACGTTCTTTCTTCTAGGCCTGGAAACTGGAATTCCTCAGAATTGCTCTAAAATCGTCTCTTTTCGATCTTTTCCCTCTTTTGATGCTGATCTGCAAATAAGATTGGAATTAGGGTCAAATAACAACATCAAGCCCCCGAAGAGGGTAAAACCGAGGCCATGAAACATGCTATCAAACATCCCCACACTGCCCCTATGTTCGCCCTCGAGCATAAACAAAATTGGAAACGTCACCTCATTCAAAAACATACATAATCAACTCCCAACACACAGAATTGACACGCCATCCTACAAGCTACACCCAATCAGAGTAAATCCAGACCTAGAAAAGCACCTGCATCTGGCTGATAGAATAACGACCCTATCAACCAGACTTTTCCATATCTAGCCTATTCACCAGCAGTCCTCACAAAGATATGTATTTGCACTCCTACTCAGAATAAAAAATGTGTTTAGGCTATCACTCAGGAATGCAAATAACACAACACAAGCATGGTTTGCACGTCAATCTGAGTACTGTAGAACACATGCATGGGCAATCAACGATCGGAACAGCAACGCATCAGCAAATAGAAAGAAACGGGATCGAAAGAGCTAGAAATGTGGAAGAGAGAAGTAGGAGATGTACAAAAGAGAAACGAGGGGAGAAAAGAAGGAAGGAAAAGAAAGAACCAGGCAAAACCTGGTTGGATCCCTTGGCTGGGAAAAAGAGAAGTGGCGAGGCAGCTTTCATCGAGGGCACGATGATGATTCGGGGGCTAGACAAAGATCTTCTTTCGGGGGCAGGAAAATCTTCTTGTCGAGGCTTCGGATGCGGATGCTTTTACTTGGAAGTTCGGTGCCCTTCTCCTTTTATTTTGAAATTTAAATGTTTTTTTTTTTGAGGGAGAAGAGGGCACGAACATGCTGCAAATTTTTTGATTCTACCAGGGCGTGAAACTTTTGATTTTTCGTTCAGCGCTTGCCCTTGATCTGCTTCCAGCATCGATGGTGACTTCTTTTTCGCTTCCCCACACTTGAATGTTTCTGGGGCTCGAATTGTTTGAATGGTTTAGGGCTCGAAACTCTTTCGAGCTTTTGTTTTTCTTACCCTAGATTCCTGCTTTCTGCTCTGAAGTCTTTTGCTTTTATCTTCCTTCCCCACACTTGAACTTGTCTGCGCGTTCTTTGGGTGTCTAGCCCTCGATGTTACCCTCAATAATCGCTACCTCACCTGCCAAGGAAAGAGATCAAGAAACTACAAATGGTTAGGAAAGAGTATGAAAAGAAGGGGAATGTCGGGGGCTCGAAAAGAAGAGAGAGAGAGAGGGGGAGGAGAGAAAGAAAGAGACATTGATGCAAAGTTTTCTGTCATATCTAAGCTTTCCCATGTCCTAACAGTGACTATACCCAGGTATATCATGCAAATCTAGACTGTGCCTAGCTAAGCATTTTCACTCAAAAATAAAGGGCATGAAGCTCAAATATGCTCACGGGATCAAATTGTGACTACTGGTGTTGTTGCCTAGATATGGGTATAAGGGCTAGCAGGTCTAAAAATGCATGTTCAGGCGTAGGTGCGATGGATGTCATGCTTCTTCTATGCATCAAAAGTTGATAAACGCATGCCAAAAATGAGGGTTTGAAAACTGATAGTGGGAAAATTTTCCTAGCATGGCTAAAAATAAAATCCAAAAATCATGCAATCATGCAACAAACGTGAAAATAAACATGCAATCACACAGGCAAAACGCATAAATAATTCCCTCCCCACACTTAGGCAGCGCATTGTCCTCAATGCGGGGAGAACATAAAAAGGAGTTCAAGAAGTAAAAGTACAGTACAATAATAAAAATATTAAAATTGTTTAGTGTCCCTTTCGGGGGCTGGAGAGATGAAAATGTTCGGGTGGGGGCTACTGGGGTGGCAAATTTCTGCGGGCTAATTCAGCCGTCAAAGCCTGAAGTTCCCGCAGAATGAGCTGGAGAAGTCTCGTCTGGGTCGGATCATAGACAATGAGAGGTATCGGGGGCTGGCTTGCTGCTGCCGCGTTGGCTTGACGAGCTTCTTCCGCTTGGGGCACTTGATTTTCGGGGGCTAGAGGAATGGCATTGGAGCGGGGATCCGAAAGATCTGGATAGTTAAAGATGCCACCGTTCTTGATCCCGAAAACCTTCTCCGTTGCTGGGGCACAACCTGGATAAAAACTCATCACACTCCGTGAGATACATAAATGGCCCATGACATCCAAGGTTCGGATATCCAAATCCTTGAATTCCAAGGGCTCAGAAAGGTTACTAGCATGCAGGTCAATATTACGCATCTTCACAGCAAACAAGGAAATAAGCGACCCAAAAATAGGCCCATGGCTACCATTTAACACATGCAAAACACTCGAAGCTACCCACAAACTAAGATTGACCCTACGTTTGTGTTTCATGCACCATAAAAAGAAAAGTTCCTGCACAGATATCTGTCCCGAGGAACCAAATCTTGCTGAAAAGGTGAGGGCCAGATACCGGTGCAGGATACGCAAGGCAGGATCAACGATTTCATGGGCTTTACTACCCTTAGGGTCATACTTAACAACAGGCTTATTGGTTAGTTCATGAAAAGCAGCATTGGCATCAAAAACAGACGGGATAACAGTCAAAGCATTCTTGTACAGAGGAGTGTTCAGTTCATCTTTAGTGACAAATCCTAACCAGCAATTAAATTCACCAAGGGTCAGATGCTCCCATTTGTTAGCTAACCTAAAGTTGATCAGACCAGGGGTAGAGGAGTTCGGACCGACCTTGCCCTTGGGCCTAAAAGTGCCATCTACCCAGAATGTAGTGAAAAACTCAAGGGAAAGCTCAACAAAGGTCGGGTGTTCCAAATAGAACAGAGACTCCCAACCAATGTTGGCCACATACTCCCTGACCTTGGATTCAATACCCATCTTAGCAAGAAAATCAAAATCCAAGCGCGCACATGAGCTAACGCCCTTGGAATTCAGCATAGTCAACTTGTCAAGTGATAGTTTATCATTAAATACGATCCATTCATGAGGTGAGGAAAGGTTAGAAGTCACCTGTTGGGAGCTGGATCTGGGGATGGTCGAAGGTGCTGGGGTCTCGGCCTCGACGTCATCATCTGTTTCGGGGGCTCGAGGCTTCTTGGAGCTCGAGGGCTTGCCGGCACTGGTGGTTGAAAGCTTCCTCTTGGTGCCCACTGGCGTATCAACTGCAGCTGGTTGCTCTGATTTGGCATCAGCTTTAGATTTGCCTTTCTTAGCCGCTGATCTTGCCACTGCTGCTTTTTGCTTCCTCTCTGCCTCCTCCGCAGCTTTCTGGGCCTCGGGATCTTCTTCTTCTTCGTCTGCTTCGCTGACCTCTACTTCTCCACTTTCTCCTGTTCCCTCCTCCATGACTTCAAGGTCTTCATTCTCTTGGCCGATACCAGGCTCAGCTTGCTCCTCCATGACCTCGGCTTCTTCGTCAGAGATCAGGATGTCCTTGAGGACTTCCTCAACAGTTAAGGCAGGCTGAGGAGCTAAGAAACGGTCGACGGCCGCGTCAAGGGGGGTTTTCCTGGCGGATGGAGAGGGCTTTTTGGATTTATACTTGGTTGTGGACTTGGCAGTGGAAGATCTGGGGGGAAGTTTCACTACACGGCCACCTCTAGTGGTGGTCGAGGTAGGGGGAATAGAGCCTGTGACCTCTAGGTCATCATCCACCGGGGTGAACTCTCGGATCTGCTCTGCAGTTGTTGGTGAGACCGCCGTAGGAGAGGGAATGGGAAGTGGGGTGGAAGACGGTGGTGTGGCTGTTTTGAATGAAGCCGAGTTCGGGGTAGCGGATTACGATCTGGATTTGGAAGGAACGGGGCTGGAAGTGTCCACCGGCTTAGGTCCAGCAGCATTTTTGCGGGCTGGTCTTTTTGTTTTAGGTGCCATTGATGGTGAGGGAAGAGATGACAGTAGTGGAGATAGAGATGGGAGTGGAGAGAGGATAGGGTTGCGTGTTTGGTGAGGGAGAGAGGTGAAAGTGATATGTTTGAAAGTGATATGAGTGAAAACGAAGTGGGAGCGTGGGAGAGAGAGTGGTAGTCACAGCTGGCATTAAATGGCGCAGCTTTTTCATTGATGAGGCCTGCTTGGGCGTGGAGCACGACGACCCACGCATATCTCAACTGCCTAAAAAGGAGAACAACTTTTAAATTTCAAAAAGGCAGTTGGGATACTATAAGATACAGACAAAAAGAGAGAATAAAGGTGAGTTAATGCTAAATAAAAAGAATAAAATCATATGGGAAAAGGAAAGGTCAGGGATATATACAATCAACAAAACCTGGAAATAAAATTAAATAAAAATCAGAGAATCCGAAAAGATGCAGAGAAGATAAGGGAGAGAGAAAGGATGCAGACGACATGTCAGATGCCTCCAATGTGGTCTGTTTACTCGTCGGGACCTCGACGTGCTTTGATACTCTAGGTCTGGAGAGGTGGGACATCCACCATGGCCTCCTCAACTATCGAGGGCTGGAAACCTTCATAAAAGGATTTCAGTCTCTGACCACTGACTTTGAAAATGATTCCTGTGACTGGGTTTTGAATTTCAACTGCACCATGGTTGTAGACTGTCGTGACCACGAAGGGTCCTGACCATTTAGATTTCAGCTTTCCGACAAAGAGTCGTAGGCATGAATTGTACAATAAGACTTACTGTCCGACTGAGAATATTTTGGGACGAAGGTGTCGGTCATGGTAGGCTTTTGTCTTGCCCTTATAGAGCAGGGCATTCTCATAAGCATCGTCCCTCAATTCCTCTAGCTCTTGGATTTGCAAACGCCTGTGTTGATTAGCGAGGTCTAGATCTGTATTCACTTTCTTGATGGCCCAAAAAGCCTTGTGCTCTATCTCCACTGGAAGATGGCACGGCTTGCCATAGACAAGTCTGTAGGGGGTCATTCCGATTGGGGTCTTGAAAGCTGTACGATAGGCCCAGAGAGCATCATCCAATTTCATACTCCAATCCTTCCTGGACTGGTTAACGGTCTTCTCAAGGATGGATTTGATCTCACGGTTCGAGACCTCGGCTTGGCCATTAGTCTGAGGGTGATAAGCAGTGGATGTTCTATGGTGGACTCCATACTTTGTCAAAAGAGAGGTCACAACACGGTTGCAGAAGTGGGTACCCCTATCGCTGATCAGCGCTCTAGGTGTACCGAACCGGTTGAAGATATTGGTGCGGAGAAAATTCACGACCACTTTGGAATCGTCCGTTCGAGTAGCCTTGGCCTCGACCCATTTAGAGACATAATCGACGGCCAGAAGGATATAGATGTTGCCAAAGGAATTGGGAAAAGGGCCCATAAAATCTATACCCCAGATGTCAAAGATATCGCAAGCAATAATGTTTGTCAAGGGCATCTGATTCCTGGCCCCGATATTTCCAGTGGCCTGACATCGGGGGCACGAGGCGCAAAATATGTAACTATCCTTGAAAATGGTGGGCCAGTACAGACCAGCTTCTAGGACCTTTAGGGCAGTTTTCTTGGCCGCGAAATGGCCTCCCTCCGAATGGCAGAATTTAAGGATCGAGGGCACCTCATTCATGGTTACACATCTAGGAATTATTTGATCCGAACAGTGCTTCCACAGGTAGGGGTTGTCCCAAATGTAGTATTTTGCTTGCCTTCTGATCTTATTGCATTCAGACGGAGCGACATCAGCTGGGTAGGTGCTAGTAGCACAGAAGTTTGCAATGTCGGAAAACCATGGGGAATAAACAGCTTGGGCTAGACATAATTGCTCGTCTGGAAAAGTATCCCGGATTGGCTCAAGCGAATTATCTTCTTGGGCTGGAAGTCTACTCAAGTGGTCTGCCACAAGGTTTTCTTTTCCAGCCTTATCTTTGATAGCGATATCAAATTCTTGTAGGAGCAGGATCCAACGAATAAGCTGAGGTTTGGCATCGGCTTTGGTCAACAAACACCGAAGGGCAGAATGGTCTGAGTAGACGAGGACATGAGTGCCTAGCAGATATTGCCTGAACTTGTCTAGGGCATAGACTACGGCCAGGAGTTCTTTCTCTGTGGTAGTGTAGTTCTGCTGGGACGGGTCTAGTAGCTTGGAAGCATAATAGATGACATGGGTCTCTTTATCTTTCTTCTGACGCCTGATTACTGGCATCACACATGACCTCAAAAGGTAGTGTCCAATCGGGGGCACGAATAATCAGGGCCGAGATAAGTTTGTTCTTGAGAAGTTCAAAAGCGGTTTTGCAGGCCTCGCTGAAATCAAAGGACACGTCCTTCTAGAGCAAGTGACACATTGGTTGAGCAATCTTGGAAAAATCTTTAATGAACCATCGGTAGAAACCAGCGTGGCCTTGAAAAGATCGCACATCGCGGACACAGGAGGGGTAGGGCAAGGATTCTATTACTTCTATCTTGGCTTTGTCAACCTCAATTTCCTTGGCCGAGATAACATGACCAAGCACTAGGGCTCGATCTACCATGAAGTGACATTTTTCAAAATTCAAGACAAGATTCGTCTCTATGCAGCGCTCTAGGCACCTCTTCAGATTGTTCATGCATTCCTCAAAAGAATTCCCATAGATGGTGAAGTCGTCCATGAAGACCTCGATTCCATCCTCAACTAGTTCAGAGAAAATGCTGACCATACAACGTTGGAAAGTGGCAGGGGCGTTACACAGACCGAAAGGCATGCGTCTGTACGCGAAGGTCCCGAAAGGGCAGGTAAAGGTGGTCTTTTCCTGGTCTTCAGGAGCAACTGGGATCTGATGGAATCCGGAGTAACCGTCTAGACAGCAATAGTAGGTTTTACCGGTGAGGCGTTTTAGCATCTGATCGATGAAGGGCAGGGGAAAATGATCTTTTCTGGTAGCGGAGTTCAATCGGCGGTAGTCAATACACACTCTCCACCCATTTTGGATCCGGGTAGGAATGGATTCGCCATCTTGACCGATGGTGATGGTTATGCCTGTTTTCTTGGGCACGACCTGGATAGGGCTGACCCAAGGGCTATCTGAGATGGGGTAGATAACTCCCGCATCTAGCAACTTGAGAATCTCTTTCTTTACCACTTCCATCATAGGCGGATTAAGTCACCGCTGGGGCTGACGAATGGTCTTGCTCGCGTCTTCTAGGTGGATGTGATGAGTGTACAACGCTGGAGACAAGCCCTTAATGTCCGCAATGGTCCATCCTATGGCTTGTCTGAAGTTCCTTAGCAAGGAAACTAACTTGGACTCCTAGAGGTCTTCGAGCTTGTTAGAGATAATGACAGGTAGAGAGTTATCGGGGCCTAGATAAGCATATTTCAAATGGGTAGGCAGTGGCTTCAGATCTAGGGCTGGAGCCTGATCAATAGAGGGAAATAACTTACCATGGCTTGGATATTCGGGAGACTGCTCTGGAGACTCATGTTGAGCAACAACGCATTCTTCTAGGGCAGCGACGACAGAGTGTACTTCAGGTGGAATAGGAAGCGTCGAGGCCACGACATCTAGAAGAGCAGGTGTCAGACTCCTGTCAAGGGCAAATTGCAAGGGGTCAGTAGAATATATGTCATCAATCTCCCCTATAATGGGGTCTACAATATCAACATAATTCACACTAGAAAATTCAGAAGGGTATCGCATGGCTTCTAACATATTGAATTTGATGATCTCTCCATCAAATTCGAGGGAGATGGTGGCATCATGAACATCAATCTTTGCTCGGGCTGTGGCCAGAAATGGGCGGCCTAGAAGAACATCTGTGGATTTGGTGGACTCTTCGTTCTCCATTGCAATCACATAGAAATCTGCAGGGAACAAGAATTCTCCCACTTGGACTAAGACATCCTTGATTATCCCCTCAGGGTAGATGATAGAGCGGTCAGCAAGCTGGATGGCGAGGTCTATGGGCACGAGAGGCTCGAGGCCTAGACTGTGGTAAATTATCAAGGGCATGACATTAATTCCTGCTCCTAGGTCACACATGGCCTTGCCAATATCGACTGTTCCGATTCGGCAAGGGATAATAAACATGCCTTGGTTTTTGCATTTCGGAGGGATTCGACGCTGGATATGGGCAGAAGCGTTGGCCCCTACGCTGATTTTGTTAACTTCGGCGAACTTGTTTTTGTTCGTGCATAGTTACTTCAAGAATTTAGCATAGCGAGGGACATTCTTCACGGCCTGGAGAAGTGGGATGTTTACAACCACTTTACTGAACATTTCAAAGATATCACGATCCTCCTTATCTTTCTTGGCCTTGACCAATTTGTGAGGGAACGGGGGCTCGAGAATCTTATAAATGTACTCTTGAGTAAATTCTGGTGGGTTGGGGTCATTTCGTGGTGAGCCTCGGGGAGAGCGGATTTTGTCCTCCTTGACTTCCATGAACCTAGGGACTTTGGGGAGCTTCGTTCTACGTTTAGGTCGGATTTCGGCCTCTGGGGAATTTTCAACATCTTGGACTGGAAGCTCAGGTGGGTTCAAGGTCGTTCCACTACGCAAAGTTACTGTGCAGACATTGTGCTTTGGATTTGTTTCGGTCTGGGGTGGCAGTCTGCCATGATTTGTTAACTCTTACAATTTGGCAGTCATGGCACTCATTTGCTTCTTAAGTTCATCTATTTCTTTCTGCTACTCGGGATTCTTAGGCATTTCAGCAGTCGGGGGCTGGATAAAAGTCTGGTCTGGAGGATGGACAAAGGTCTGATCCTGAGGAGGTTGGCGTTGATACTGGTTCTGATGAAATGTGGGTCGAGGTCTGAAATTTGGCATATTAGGAGGGGGGTTTCCATAGGGGTTCTGGTGTGGTTGATGGCTAGGCCCCGAAAGCTGAGTGTTTGGGACCCATCCTGGGTTTGGTTGTTTCCAGCCTTGGTTGTAAGTCTGAGCGTAAGAAACTGGAATAAATTGGCCAGCAGCATTCACTTGTATTTCCTCCAGAATATGGGGGCATGCATTAGTGGGGTGATCCACGAAATTGCATATCTGGTAGGCCTTGACAGGTGCGGGTTGTCCGGTTATGAAATTCTGGAACATTCCTGTAAGGGATGATATCTGGTTCTGAAGGGCTGCTACTTGGACATCCTGGCCTGGATTGTTGGCAAAGTCATCTGAGGCATTCTTGGCCATGAGCTCTATTGTTGCTCGAGCGGCTCTTGGAGTTAGAGCAGTCAGGGATCCATTGGCAGCTGCGTTAAGTAATGCCTTATCATGAGCTTTGAGGCCTTCACACAAATATTGAACAAGAGCGTGCTCGGTAAGGTTGTGAGCTGGACAGCTAGATTGCATCTTCTGGAACCTCTCATAGTACTGGGCTAGAGTCTCCTCTTTCTTCTGAACAATGGAGACGAGTTGCTTGCACGTGGTGTTGGAGATAGAAGTCGGGTAGTACTTCTCAGTGAAGATTTTTGACATGTCTGCCCAAGAATGAATAGATCTTGCGGGAAGGTCGTAATACCAGTCTAGGGCTCAATACTAACGTTGGCAGGTTTCATGGCCTCGCAAATAGAGTGGAGCTGTTGAAGATGGCGAAGAGCATTTTCCTTGGCTACCCCTCGAAAAGTAGGCAGATGATGAAGTACGGCTGACTTCAGAGTCCAGTCATTAGGGACGTTGGGCCAGTCAATGTAGCTACTTGCCATATCGGGGGTTGCATGGAAATTGTCGATGGTTTGTTGGTCTGGGGGTGGTGGTTGATCTTCGCGGTTCTCACGGTTGTTACAGTTATCATTGTTGGCTAGGTCATCCATTGCTAGAAAATTAAAATGGTCTGGAATGGGGTTCGGGGTTACGATGGAGAAAGGTCAGGTCTACGAAAAGCTGGTGTTCCTGGTCAGCCAGATTAGAAGGGGATCCGTCGAGGGCAGGATGTGGGATTACTCTACGATGAGCAGATGTTCCTTGAGCTTGCCTACGAAGTCCTCTTTCTGTTCTGGTCAACTCGAGGTCTAGAGGGAGTAGATCGGGGGCAGATCTCCTGGTCATACAAGAAAAACAAAAACAAAATTAGTACCGTTCAATCCCCGGCAACGGCGCCAAAATTTGATCGTCGGTCAAATATACTAATATTTTCCTGGTGCCTAGATGCACAAATTAATGTGTACAGAGCAAGACAGGGTCGAACCGCAGAGAATGAAGGAATAAATTGCTAGTGAATATGTATGACAAGGCAATACGCAACAGATCTAACCGAAGTAACAGTACTGGGGGGTTTATGTTGATTAATAAATTAATCAACGCAGAGTATGGGAGCTAACAAAACAGAATTGTAAAGTAATTATCTAGGGCACGAAAGTAAAATGTAATCCAGGGCAAGAGATGTAAACAGATCAAATGCAGGAAAAGTAAGGAAAAAGATATTAATCAAATAGGACGAGATCTTAGCGAAAGGTGTTCCCTTGGGTTGCATTTTAGGTCGGCTAGTCATCGGTACAACAGTATTCTAGACTCAAGTACAGATCTGCTATAGGGACCGCGTTTCCACACCATCCCCTGCTTACCTTCTTAGATAAAAGTCACCCCCCGTTTCCATATATGAGGTGACCTTGACGTTCAGCCATCCTCCCAAGTACCTCTCTTGTCATCAAAAGGCAGCCTTGACACTTTGACCTGTCATGGTGATAACAATTCACCTAAAAGAAAGGGTATTTTCGTCTTTCACCCGGTGAGAAGAGGCATAGCTACTGTTTCGCACCACCACGGTAGGGACAAGATTGCTACCTTCCCCAAAGGCTAACGCTACAAAGGCTAACGGGGCCCTACCGGCTCCTCTCACGGACCTCATGCTTGGCTCAATGAGTTATCTCACCCCCAGAGGAAACCACGCGTCAGGATTAACGCTCCGGCCATTATCCTACCGCGGCAATATCTACCTAAACACCTACCGCCAAGGTAGCGTATCACGATAAGGGCGAATCACAGACCCTAACGCGAGCGATAGCTCCGTACCCGTTTACTCGGGCGGGAACGCCCCCTTTCTTCTATAAATACCTCCCCCACAAATGAGGCAGGTAAGAAGACTGGGCTGGCCTAAACTCTGCCAATTTCAGTACACATACTGACTTAAGCATCGGAGTGTTTCCACCGGAGACCCCCTCCGGCGCATTGCAGGTACTATGGACCGTCGCGCACACTGATCTGAGAAGAGTTGCTCCGCCATACATCCTTCGGTAGAAGACAAATTATTATCAAATTGGTGCTCTCGTTGAGAGCTTTGGTTCTATTAAGTGAGCATCCTTAATAACCAAGCTCCTCCTCCCCGAAGCTAGAAGGATTATGGCCTCAGAGTCAGATCCGGCGCTGTCCCGAACTTCCAACATCCCATACAACACCCGCAGACGCTTGTTTCCCTTCGCTGCCTCTGATGCCCCCACTCCAGGGCAGGACGTCACTACAGGAGAATTAGATCTTCCTCCTGGGTCAAGTTCGGAAGAAGTTACATTTCAGATTTGCTCTCCCTTCTCCCATATAGCAGGAACCAGCCATCCTACCCCCCAAGCGGGGAGATCTATGATAGAAGAAGCGGACAACCCTTTCGTGAATTCAATAGCAGCTCTCCAAGCTCAACTGGATCAGCTGACAGAGATGGCTGCTAGATTTACTCCTCGTGCCTCTAGACCTGGCGTGTCCTCCCAAGTAATTTTTACCCCGTCCATTGTCAACGAACGATCCTTATCGCCCCAACAGTCTAGGGCACTCCCGTCCTCCTTACCTTTCCCTTTGGCCCCCATAAACGTCCCACCATTCACGCACGGACCTGCCGACCATTCTGGACAATACAGGGGAGGAATCTCTATCCCCGAAGCAGTCCGCCAGCGTGACGAGTATAGAGAGCCCTGGGATGATCGACGGGGGGATATAGTGAGAGATCCATCTCCCAGATACAGCGAGAGATCTAGCAGCATAAGTCGACGAGCTCGAACTCCAAGGAGCCGTAGCCGTTCTCCTAGGAGACATCAGGAATATGACCCTCAAAATCCCAGATACGACGCTGAAATTCCACATCAGCGTCCTCCTCGTAGGGTCCCCGACACTAACGTTGGTCATCCGTTCAGTTACCGTGTCAGGCACCACAGAGTTCATCGACATGTGAAACTCCCAGCAGAATCATATGATGGCACAAAAGATCCCATTTCTCACCTCAATAAGGTGAAGGATTTCGTGCAATTCCAAACGCGCAGTGACGCAGCATTGTGTTAAATTTTCGTAATGACACTGTCAGGAGTGGCACGTCTATGGTTCGAGGGGCTCCCCGCCGGGTCTATCGATGATTTTTCTCAGTTGGAAGAAAAATTCAAAAGTCGGTTTAGCACGGCTATTCCTATCAGAAAGTCAGCAGCTGCGCTGTTCGATATCCATCGAAAACCACAGGAATCGTTGAATGACTTTTTATCATCGAAAATAGGCTCAAGCGGTAAGATGAGAAAACAAGGGGGTCAGTAGCGTTAATTGTTTAAGGTAGAGATGGTGAAAAGAGAGAAAGAAAGAGGGAAGAAGACTAGGATGCAAAAAAAATTATCATGTTGTCGCTTTCCCAAGACTAATCATGCCTATACCCTAGATATTATGCAAATCCAACCAGTGTCTAGCTATGCATTTAAATCGCATATGAAAAATTATATGGCATGAAGGCTCAATGCTCACTAGGTGCTAAATTTGATTACAAATGTCTAGATCTGGCGTGTTCATAAGGGCTAACAAGCAGAAATATGTGCATGTCTGCATGATCAAGTGAGATGCGATGAGTGATAGCTTTTTGTTCTATATGTGCAAAAGATAGGATGCGTGTGTCCATTCGAGGGGGGTTTTGAAAATAGTGGCGAAGATGTATTTTAAAAAAAATGCAGATATGTTTTTTTGAAAGCACAGAAACACAATAAAAAATATGTCCAAAAAATCACATCTCATCATCACCACTTCCACATCCAAGCAGCAAATATCACACAATTCCAACAAAATTCCTTCCCCACACTTAAAGCACACATTGTCCTCAATGTGTGAGTCAGGGCACAGAAAAGTAGTGAAAATGAAACTTAGAGTAAAGGAAAGATGGAACCTGGTGCTTTGCAGTGGGGGTGGTGGTGGCATGTGGCGGCGAGGCAGTCGCCGGCGGTGTTGGTTGGGTTGTTTGCGACGGCTGTGAAGGAGCGGCGCTGGGTTGCGACGACGGTGATGGAGGAGCTGGAAACCGGTTGTGGTTGCTTGAGTCGACGCTGAACTCCTCGATTTCATCCTCCAGCAGAATCGGCGACGAGAGGCTCGTTGCTGCGGCGTGCTTCTGGTCGGGGTTGGGTATTGTGTCGTTGCTTGCGGCTCTGGTGAGTACATGACAGTGGCTGGTCGGATTTGGTGTTTGGATTTGAAGTGAAGAGAGCGGCGGCTAGGGTTTTGAGTAGAGGAAGAAGATGATTGATTTTGGTAATTTTGATTTTGGAAGAAGGAGGGTGAACGGCAATGTGAGTGAGGAATGGGCTTAAGTGACTTAAGCCCAAAATAGCTGGTGGGCTAAAATTTCTTCACTAAAGCCATAATAATTTTTTTCAAATGTGCACATATCCTCCATTAATCTCTTCTGCTCTCGTTCTTTGTCCATGGAAACACAAAATCAAAACATCAAACCCCAGAAAATTTCCTTGCCAGGGAAGCCAAATAAAATAAAAATAAAAATAAAAATAAAAATAAAAATAAAAATAAATAAAAATTAAAATTAAAAAAAAAATAGAAACACATGGGTTGCCTCCCATGAAGCGTCCCTCTTTATAGTCTCGGACTAGACATTGTTCTTGCTTTGTTTCAGTCTCCAGTTGGTATGATGTGGATTGCATCACTCGTATTAGCTGTCCTCCATTCAATGGCAGCTTCGTACTCATTTAGTACCCTCGCAAGCCTTTCTTCCTTCAACTCTCCTTGCAAGGTTTTCAACTCAATCTTCGGTGCCTGCAAAACTGAAGGGAGAAATTTATTATGAATTCCCGGTAGTTTAACATTATCAGAAGTTCATCATAGGAATTAGAAACTTCAAGTTCAAGCACAGTTTCTTTAATCTCCTTGTTGATTTCCAAAACTTTCTCCTTTTCTATCTTTTTCGGATTGTCAATGTTTCTGCTAAGAACATGCTCCAAAGGATTAGTAGCATTTAATTTATGCATATCATCAGCATCAGGATCAATAACATCTATGCAATTTACACTATGCTTATCGTTTGGAAATTTCATGGCATCATACATATTGAATTTAATAATTTCATCACAAAATTCCAATGTTAAACTCCCTCCTGCCACATCAATCTTCGTCCTTGCTGTCCTCAAGAAGGGTCTTCCAAGCAGCACCTCTGTAGATTTTGTTGAATGCTCGTTGTCCATATCTACAACATAGAAGTCAGCTGGAAAAACAAAGTTATTAACCTGCACTAACACATCCTCAATAACACCAACAGGGTATATAATCGATCTATCAGCTAATTGAATTACAACCCCTGTTTCTTTCAATTCACCAATATTCAGAGTCTTAAAAATTGTTAGTGACAAAATATTTATTCCAGCCCCTAAGTCGCACAACGCCTTCTCTACCGTATGCTCTCCAATTTTACAAGGAATTGCAAAGGTTCCTCCATCCTTGAATTTGTTGGGCAACTTCTTCTGAAAAACAGCCGATACATTCTCATTCAAATTGATCCTTTCTATGCCTGCAAGCTTCTTTTTGTTAGTACATAATTCTTTTAAAATTTTGGCATATTTAGGAACTTGAGCAATTATATCAAGTAAAGGAACGTTAATGGCTACTTTACGAAAAATATCAAGAATAGCTTTTTCTTCCCTTACCTTCTTGGACTTTTCAGCCCTTTTAGGAAAAGGAAGAGGGATTACCTGTTCCTTCTTTTGCAGCAGCGGTTTTGGAATTGGCTTGATCGGCGTTATTTTAAAAAAATCGAAAAGAGCTCTCCTCTCCCTTTCCTCCTTAGTCTTCCAAGACCTTTCTGGGAAGGGAAGAGGGATTTCCTGTTGTTCCTTCTGTACCTTTGGCTCTGGAATAGGGTCAATCGGGGCTAGCATTTCATGAACTACCTCCGCCTCTAGTTCGAATTGGTCTGGGACTGGCACTACTGATGGCTTCTTCCCTAGACTTGGGGGAAGGACCGTTCTGTCTGGAATTTCAGTCCCGCTCATTAATGTCATAGAACTGACATTATAAATTGGGTTATCAACTATAGCTGCCGGTAGCCTTCCTCCTTCCTCCTGTTTGTTGATTTTCAATTCTCCCATCTCTTTCTGTATGGCAGCAATGCTAGCTTGAGTAGATTGCGTGAGATTTGAAATGCTAGCTTGAGTAGCTTGAATGCACTGTTTGAGTGTCTCTTCAATCGGAACACCAGTGAGCTGCAGGGGCTGTTGTGATTGTGGTGGCTGTTGTAGAGTCCAGTCGAAATTCGGGGGATATTCCCATCCTTGATTGTAGTTGTGGGCATTCGCCCAAGGGTGTGATTGGAAGCCAAGCGCTCCATATTTGAGTTGTTGTATCTGATCTACAACAGAAGAGACACGAATATGTAGGTTATTTATTTTATTGTCTATGGATTTTAACCATACCTCTATTGCACCAGCCATCTGAGTGCAGAGATGCTCTCTCTCAGGTCTGGGAAAGAGTCCAGTGACTGATTGTGTAGAACTTTCCTCTGGATATGTTTTTTTTTTCTTTGTCCTTTGTCCTTGTTAATCTCTAGGTTGCTTAATTGCTAACAAGAGGACCTGGTCATAAAACAAAGAAATTAAAATTAGAACCGATGAAATCCCCGGCAACGGCGCCAAAATTTGATGGGTGCCGAAACCAATAAAAATAAATCATACAATTCACCATGCACAATTAACTAAAACTGTAGCAAGTGGTAAAATGATCGAACCACAGGGATTTCAGGACAATAATAATTTCCGTAAAAGACCAGAATTATAACCGTGGTAAATACCAATAATGGGAGTTTATGTGTTGCAATTAATTTAATAAACAGAGAGAATAAAAACAGTAAACAAGTGATGATTAGAAGAACTCAGATGATGGTAAATTCCCGATAAAGACTCTTTTCGGGTCACGATTCATAAATGTCGATCATTGATGCAGGTGTTTTCAAAACCAAATTTAATAGAAAAGCTATAGGGACCAGCGGTACTCTGAGTCTCCTGCTCTCCTCCTACTCAAAATTCCTAAGGCGGTACTCCTACTAGGATCCCTAACCATTCAATAACCTTAAGGCGGTACTCCTAATAAAGTTTAATTGAAGGATTGATTAAACACGGGGAGAGACCTTTCCCGATCTAGAAGAGAATTTCTTCTACTCCTATAAACCAGATTCTACCCTTTTCTAATTAGCTCTTACACTAATTAGTTACCTACAGATTCCTATCAATGATGTAGAATCCAACGTTTCTAAGAAAAGATGTAATTGTTCGAATTAAAGTCTAAGGTGATCAAACTTAGATCGAATAAGAACAAATTGACATTTAAATAAGAAGAATAGAAATACAAACTTGGATTTTATGAAGCTTAATTTGATCTCACAACAAACGAATCATGACCCTAGAGCCTTTACCAAGAATAGATGAATTAGCTAGAACAAGACATAATTAAATCAAACAATTATTATGCATGAATTAATTAAATCAAAGAAAGAAGAAGAAATAAAATAGATAGAATAAGAACAGTAGCCGTCAAAACTAAAGTTCAATCCAAGAAGAGATCCTCATCTCTTTCTTTCCTGCTAGGTTTCAAATACAATCCTAGTATAACTAAAAATCCTAGAAAATAGGATTTAATTAATTATTAACATAAAAGGTTTTAATATCCTTAAAAGCAATTCTAATTTGCAAAATTGAATTAAAAGGATGCTGCTGCAGGAAGCAGCCGCACCAAGCAGCAACAAGGCTCTAATAGGCCCAAGCCCATCTCTTGTCTCTTAGATAGTGTTTGGCATTCAAGGTTGGGTTGGCAATAGAGCTTTTGCCAACCCAAAAGCAGGGAAAGGTGTTTGGTAAACACCTTCCCAATAGAGCTTTTCCAAAAGCTTTATTGGTTTCCTATGCATTTACCCTCTAAAAGCCACTGCTAAAAAAGAGAGCAGTGGCCAACCTTGGGTAAACAGTGCAACACGGGAAGCTGGCCATCTAATATTTTGGACAAAAATATTGACTCAATCCTTACATATTTACAATTAAACCAGGTATAAGTTATTCTTCGAAGAATCTCTGCCTCTCTTCCCTCTCCTGATCCCTCATCCCTCTCCTCTCCTCTCCTCGACCAAATCCCTAGCCTCATCCCTCTCCTCGACTAAATCCCTCTCTCTCTTCGGGACCGACTGAGTTGACGGCTGAGTTAACTTCGCCGGAACTTGCTCCATGATTAGCTGCGACGGAGAACAATCCTAACCGTCAGATCTCGCCATCTTCAATCAACTTTGTGATTCTCCCATCTTCTAATCTGTCTCTCTAAGCGGTAAACTTGATAGAGGAATCGATCCAGTCGGATTACCGGGCCTCCACAGGTACTGTACTGTTTGCTTGAAAATGACCATGTGAATTTTATTTATTTTCAATTACCAGTGCAGTGTGACCTATGATAGCAAGGCCATTATCATCAATGGCCAAAGAAGAATCCTCATCTCCGGTTCCATTCACTATCCCAGAAGCACCCCTGAAGTATTCCTCTTTTCTTTCTCTCTTGTTTTCATTCTGTGTCAAAGTTGGAAGCTTTTGTGTTCTTTGTGACATTTTTGGTTACTCTGCTGAAAAGGTTTTTTTTTGGGTTTGTAGATGTGGGAGGATCTAATACAGAAGGCTAAAGATGGAGGCTTGGATGTTATTGACACTTACGTCTTTTGGAATGTGCATGAACCTTCTCCTAGCAATGTACTTCGTCCATCTCCTTCTTAATTTTATAGTCTGTATGATGTTCTTTTCACTTATTTTGTTTTGTTTCTTCTTGTAATTTTTCTGTTTTCCCGTTTGTGTAGTATAATTTTGAGGGGAGATACGACCTGGTACGGTTCATTAAGACTGTCCAGAAAGTGGGGCTCTATGTTCATCTCCGCATTGGACCCTATGTCTGTGCAGAATGGAATTTTGGGTATCTGCAATTTTTTCTTTATTGTGTGTCTGCTACTTATTTGTCATTTGATGAGTAAATGTTGTTAGATCATAGATGTGAAATTTTAACTTGGTAAAGATGAGTGCTTTGACTTGACACACTTTTTGGTCACAGAGGATTTACTGTATGGTTGAAGTATGTTCCTGGTATCAGCTTCAGAACAGATAATCGTCCATCTCATTCTTTCTCAGGTATGTAACCTTGAGATATCACAGTTCCTATGGCTTATATTGAACAACTTTTACCTAAAAAGGGACCAGAAAAGAGAACCCCAAACGTAGGCCTTAAAACTGTTTTTCTTAATATATTTTATCGATTTACATTTACATACTTTAAGTTTGTTCTCATGTTCATTTGTGTAGATAGAGTTATAAATTTTTTGATCTTACTTGGTTGTTAGATCATAACTTGCTTGAATTGTAAAATCTTAGAATGAAACAAACTTCATATATAAAGGGTAGCAAAGGAATTGGAACAGTAAGAAGGAATGGAAGATTATTCTAAGTACACGCATAGTCCTGTGCACTTTAATGGATTGTAGTTTGCATTCTTAAGAGAGATCAGGTGGGTTAATTGTGTTTAATCAAATAAGGTTTATTCCATAATTACTTCAACTAATCTTGCACTGTTACATTAAACATGTTCCTCCCTTGTTATTCTGCTCCAGCCATGTTGCCTAGATAACTAATGTATCATTGAACTTCCTGTATATAAAGCCTGTACAAATTAATGGGCCTGGCTTACATGAGCAAATCAGGAGAATCATCTTGGTTATTTGGTATTGGTAGTTGCGTGTATCAGTTGGCTAGAGCAAACTCGCTGCTAAAGTTGCTAAGAAGTAGGCACTTCAGCTTTCTTGTAGAATTCATTTATTTTGTATAGCAAGAAACTTGCAATAGTTGTGAGTTAGAGCTGTGTGGTTTTCTCTTCATCTTACTGTATGTGGTCTTCATTTCTTCCAGATTCAAGGAGAAGCCGTATGGAATCAGTGGGGCTACTTCTGGTTTGACTTCAAGTCTGGCATTTACACCTGTATAGGTACTTGAACTCGCCATCTTTTCTTTTTTTTATGAGGATCCCGTTTGTCACCTTTATTTTGGATTACCACTTCAATGCTATTTACTTGTGAGATCTTCATCATTGAAATGCTGATTTTGTCAACAATTATTTAAAGAAAAAGGTCTGGGAGGCCAATGTCCTCGTTAGATTCTGAAAAGTTTTCAGGTACATGATGGTGTACATGTGAGATTTCCCGAGTCTTGTATTCTTGAATTGTATTTGGTATCCAATATAAACAGCAATGTGGGTTTAGGGTGGAATATGATTAGCTGAAGATTTTGTTGTTGTCAGGATAGCTATAGTAGATAGAATTGATCCCAGATTGTGTCTACTGATGAGTTTGCGGTTGTTCCATTATGTCATTGTGCTTCTTCTGGAATTTTGCACATCCTATTTGTACTTTCCAAAATCATTTCTGTTTACTCGTGTCCCCATCACTGATACGCTTTACGATCCTCTTTACAGGGGATTGAGCTCTCAAATCCACAAGTGGGACTGAGAGTACTTTCCTCATAAAATGGATTTAAATTCTGGGAATAGGGGTGAACAGGTGAGACTGAGAGTACTTTCCTAGTCTCTTATTCCTTCATCTTCATTCATGTGGTGAATTTGTTCTTGCTCAGCAATTACATCATGGATTACATCTTTTCGCTTGCAGGAGACGGATGAAAACCAAACGATTCCCAGCTCAAATGATATGTGAGAATAACACCGAAGATTCAGAGATGGGGTAGACTTTTGTTCGTTAGGGAGGAGTGAATGGCCAACCATCAGAATTGTAATAGTTTGTTTAGTTAGATGCTTGGTAGAAACTAGAAATGGTTTTTGTAGTCACCTCTTTATAAGAAACAGAAATTGAGGAAACAAAAAGGAACATGAAAAATGACCCCTTTATTTATCAATGTCCATAGGCTGGCTTCGTGTCATTTTATTTTAACGAGTAAGTACATATTTTTTGCTTATATTTTTGTTCATTAATTAAAATGAATAACTTTTTATCAATATTTATTTTATTTTATTTTATTAAAATAATTAATTTAAGATTATAGATGTGAAAATAAATAGAATAAATATTGAATAATGATGAAAGTAACATTTAATTAATTTATTATATTATTAAATTAACTAATTAATATACTTTTTAATTCTACTTATTAATTTCAAATGTCAAATGTTATACATCAATTCTATATTAATTATCCAACTTTGATTTTGTATTAACTTCACGTATATAATAATAGATGAAATAAAGGAATTAGTTATTCTAAATATTATATAAAAATGGATAGAAATTATAAATTAGAAGTTCTTGTGTTTTAGACCATTGTGATTTATATACGTAAAACTTTCAAAAAGTATTCAATATTTAATTTTAATGCTTGAAATAAATTGTGTCTTTTATAGTTAAAAGGTTAAAATTGCAGCTTTTAGAAAATTATAGTTAAATTATTTGTTTAGAAATAAAGATTGAATTAAATAATGTAAATAAATAACACTAAAAATGACTGATGCCCTTTATAGTCATTTTACACTCAAACCATAGTTCTAAAAGCAGTGTTTACCAAACACCAAAAACAACTTCTCGTTTTCCACAGCACTTTTAAGAAATGTTTACCAAACAGCACACTACTTTGCGCAAAAGTGATTTTCCCACAGCACTTTTCGGACCAACGCCAAACAGACCCTTAATTTCTTTGGTTGCTGGAATAAATTCTTGACTTGTCACAATTGATCAGCACAAAATAGAAAGGAGCTATTGCCTTCTTTCCAAGTCTTCCACCAAATTGAAGCTTGTGCAGATTTTCAGCTCCTATTCAATATTTAGGCTTTACAACCTACTTTCTGCAAAAAGGAGCGAAAGGAGCACACAATCAGTAGAATCATTATCTAAAATAGCAGGAAAAGATGATAATTAATAAGTCATTTAAGCACTCAATCAATTACTGAACTTCTCGGAAGTTCGGTAATACCGATGAACACCCCTACTCCTAACGAGCAAACAATTAGTCCATGAATAATTGAGCATTGACGATGATCAGTGGTGGACTGGGCAGCATCGGAGTTGGAACGCAGCACTCAGGTTCGTGTCAATCGATGTTCTTTTTCTTTCACTGTATAATTGAATCATTTAGCGTTGTACTAATGCACGCCATGTGTTTGAACAGATGCTTCACGTACTCTTGCTTTCTATTGCTCACCTAATGAATGACACATAACCCATATGTTTCTTGAATTCTTGGCTTTTACTGTGCAAATTATGAGTTTGACTCTGGAAATCGAAAATTAAATTCATTTACATACTCTTCTTTTTCCTGTCATTATATATATTATCAAATAGAAGCATCAACTCATTCCTTGCTGTTTCAGAATCATTATTTTTTGAGAAAATATTCAAGCATTGGTGATTTAAAAGTGGTAGTCAAACGGATTGTAATTAATTCCTTCTATCTATGCAACCATAGTTCTAATAGATTAGTACATTGCACAGGTTTCATACATTCTGTCTTCAAAGTGAAGTACTTGAAATTATTTCCCTAAGGTCTTACTGATAATCTTAAGTTCTTGGGCGTGAAGGTTCTTTGACAAGTTCTAATGTAAAATCTACAACAAAATGAATGTTTCTTTATCTGCCGTCCAATGTAGTTATACTTGCTGCAGTTCCTGTGTAGGATTCTTCCGTCACCGGTGTTGCTGCAGTGTTGATGTTGGAACATGGTTCTCTGAAGAAACCAGGCTGCTTAGGTTGAGGCAGTACAGCTTCTTCATTTGCCAACATGAAAACTACTGATGACATTGTTGGCCGATCCTCGGGGAAATTTTGAACACACAACAAACCCACCTGAATACACCTCAGAACTTGTGGTTTAACAAATGAATCCTTCAAACATTTGTCAGAAAGTTCCATGACCCTGTCTTCCCTCCACAACAACCATGCCTGAAAAAAATTTCCCAATCATTGCATGGAGAAACTAAATACAGGTACAAAACCCCAAATTTATGCTATGTTTCAACTTACATGTCCTAAAAGATTGTGGTTCTGCTCCATGTGGCAAAGCCCTCTATTTTTTTTGCCACTTACTATCTCCAGTAGTAGCACTCCGAAGCTGAAAACATCGGATTGCAATGAAATTGTCCCATCGATTGCATACTCAGGAGACATGTAGCCACTGCATGAAAGCATCAAATGTAACTTCCTTTTTTGAAAAGAAGAAGTGATAAAACAAAAAAAGCATAGATATGCAACTTACTAGGTTCCAATAATTCTCTTTGTTGTTGCTTCTTTGTCATCACCTCCCAATATTCTTGCCAAGCCAAAGTCTGAAATTTTAGGTTTGAGGTCATTGTCTAGTAAAATATTGCTAACCTTTAGATCCCGGTGGATGACTCGGAGTTTGGAGTCATGGTGTAGGTAAAGAAGTCCTCTGGAAATCCCCAAAACAATGTCAAGTCGGTCTTTCCATGTCAATAATGAACATCGTTGATGATCTGCATATGTTCTAACCCCTTGTAAGTTTCAGAAATAGATTTCATTGCTGAGTCCTTAATATCAAACAACAATAAAATTTAGGTGTATGAATAGCATCAAGTGTTGTATAGATTATCTGTATCCCTACAGAATTACTTAACAAACCAAAAGGTCATACCAAAGATAAAATAATCCAAGCTTTTGTTGGGCATATACTCATAGATTAATATCCTTTCTTCCCTTTGAATACAGCACCCCAAAAGCGCTACAAGATTTCTATGCTGAAGTTTGGCAATTAATTCTACTTCATTCATGAATTGTTCAACACCTTGTCCTGAATTCTTTGACAACCTCTTCACTGCTATTTCTTCTCCTGTGAAAAGCTTACCCTGCATTTTGACAGATGGAATTGCATTTAGATATTTATTTCTTCGCCTTATATGCTTTCATCGCTTGAGAGTGGGAATCTGTGGTACCTTATATACAGGACCAAAGCCACCTTCACCAACAATATTTGCTTCAGCGAAATTGTCAGTAGCAACAGCAATTGTAGCCAAGTCAAATAAAGGTAACTTGATGTCCTTGTTTGTGCTTTGATGACCTAGAGATTTGTGTAGAAAGGAAATTGATACTCAGCATTATCTCTGTTGGATTTCATTCTTTATGATGGTGAAATGGCATTTGTTAGAGAATTTGGAATAAGATTATATGTGTACCTCTTCTCTTTGCTCTAACCTTCCAAACTAAGCAACAAAGTACTAAACTGAACAGAAGCATCCCCATAGTGATTGAAACCGCAAGAAAGGTCTTGCCTTCTGTTCTCCTTTTCGATTCTGCGCAAGTAGCATAATAATATTACTTTTCTCTATCATTGATCAATGGCTACTATTGGTGATTTTATTCTATTTTAAAAGAGTGGATAAGAAATTAAGTGCTGGTTTTGTTGCTTTCCATGAAAGGAGACAAGAGGAGAGAGCACAAAAATGCATCATTATATTTTTTATCATCTAGTTTTCAACTTCTCCTCTTCTTAAGCCAGGCCTTTCTTAAAATACTATTCTGTCTTGTGTTTCTTTATACATTTTAGTTGACCAAGCAATCTAGAAGTCAGTAACATATTCAAAAAGTATTGCTACCTGTATTTGTAGATGGTGACCGGATATAGATAACTTGTCCCCTGTATTCTTCAGCGACCAATCTGATGTCTAGCAAATCACCAAACCACATCAAGCAACCGCTTCCTGCTCCACTAACACTTGAATTGGCATAAGCTGTACAAGAGCAGTTATGTGAGCATGCGATCTTGCACTCTGTTTGGTTCATGCTCTTATTCACCTGAAATCCTACCAAATCAGGCAATCTGACGCCTTCAACGTTCACAAACTCTTCCCCTTTCCGGCAACTGAATGGTGATTTCCTCACACACCCACCAGTCCAATTGAGGGCTCCCCATTCTGCAGGTGATTTGGGAACAAAACCCTCCAAACAGTTGCAGATGGGCTCTGCACTAACACTGCATATACCATTAGCACCACACTTTGCATAATCATCACATTGAGCATATGGCATTGAGTATAAAGCAGCCCACTCGGTGGTGTTCTCGTTCCATACAAACCGCTGCAGCACACCTGATTGATTCAGTGTCAACCGCATAACTATGTTATCGCTGAAAGGCTTGTACATGTAATACAATACATCCCCATCAAAAACCATATATGGTTTAAAGACCATGTTGGATACCATAGGAATGCCTCCAAAGGTGATTCCATTCCATGGGCCAGTACGGCTCGTTTTCACCGATCCCCTGCGAATAACCAACTCTGGTAATCCAAGAACATCAAGTTTGTAGGTAAAGTCTCCAGGAGATGGGTCATCATTACTCCTCCATGATGTTAAGTACCATTGTAGACCAGTTCTTGTGTTGCCTCCCAACTTCATACCTGGTAACATTGTGTCTGAAGGGTAGTCAAAGCTCTGCCACATGAAGACATCAGAACTCACACTATTATTGTTCACTATAACCAGGTTTCCAGAATCTAGGAGTCGT
The DNA here is from genome assembly GCA_963691705.1 of Viola odorata. Taxonomy (NCBI): domain Eukaryota; kingdom Viridiplantae; phylum Streptophyta; class Magnoliopsida; order Malpighiales; family Violaceae; genus Viola; species Viola odorata. Next base: position 48,658,664 of record OY829546.1, on the reverse strand, counting down.
GCCACTGGATTTTTTGGTACCTTAGATGTATTTGATGACCAAAAAATGTTCCTTGTTTGATTGAGAAGGAAAAGATTTCCATCTTTGCCGATGGCTAGAAGTCCAGAAGGATCATTGATTGGGTTGTATCTATTTGCAACCCACACAACTGTCATGGGGCTGAATTTATACCATATTCCAAGGTACCTCTCCTTAGAGTTTCTAGAGAAGAAACCTAGCTCAAAGCTTTGTGATGAGGAAACTAATGTTTCACCATCTCTGATGGGTCGACCTGGGGTAATAGTACCTGCAGCAAATGGCAGCACAAGTGTTGAAATAATGACAAAGTAGGAGGTGGTAAAGGAAGAAAGGTAATCCATTGGCATAAATTAAGAAGTTCTAGATAGCTAGATGTCGATAAACAGCATGTAAGGTGCCTTTTACAAGTTTAGTCAGGGAAACCCAGTATTAGAATTTCATTCCTGTTCTCTATTTTATTGGCTGGAATGATGGAAGGCTGAAAACGATGCTGATTAATGTAAGAATTCTGGTGATGCAATTTATTGCAAGCTATAAACATTCAAGTCATTAAAAGTTTACCACCAGGCAAAGGCAAGTCAAGCGACATCAGAGCTTGCAGTCCCTACCCAGAGTGAATTCCTCATTCATGGCTAGTCAACTGTACAATGTAGGAATTTTCTTATATATCAAAGTCAAGTTAGCCTAGGAACTAGGCTTCTTTGACCAAGTCTATTGGAGAAATCAGGAGATGTCGGTATCAGAATTCCTTTCCTCCACTTTTTTTTCTTATAGTAGCATTTTCTTACCATGCAAGACATCAGAAAAAGCTTATCATTTTTTTCATTCGTCAATTTCAAACTGTAATGACCTGCATGATCCTTTAATCTATATGATTTACTCAGGCAACATGTGGCTTTTACTGGTATTTTTACTATTCAGCATTATTTAGGGTATGTAGATAGGGATCCATGAGATATTATCCAACTTGTGTTTGTGGACCAAGAGCCACTATAGAAGGTAATATTCGGTTAGACTTTTGCAGCCCCTTAGGCCAATTCTTGTCAGCCATTTCTACATGTAGTTAATGAAGATTATACTTGCTTGCTTGACTTGGAAGTCCTCTTGAGCACCAGGTCTATACCGCTTAGTAGCTGTTTGGTCGCTCTCAAAGTCTTGTCGTCAACAATGGTTGCCACTCATTTTATTTAGGGTATGTAGATAGGGATCCATGAGATATTATCCAACTTGTGTTTGCGGACCAAGAGCCACTATAGAAGGTAATATTCGGTTAGACTTTTGCAGCTCCTTAGGCCAATACTTGTCAGCCATTTCTACATGTAGTTAATGAAGATTATACTTGCTTGCTTGACTTGAAAGTCCTCTTGAGCACCAGGTCTATACCGCTTAGTAGCTGTTTGGTCACTCTCAAAGTCTTGTCGTCAACAATGGTTGCCACTCATTAATTCCATGTCTTTGTGTCCTCTGTCTGGGTTTGTTTGAATTTTCTCCATCTGCAAGCTCATTAAACTATTCCTGGGTCCAGTCTTTAAAGAAGAGTACTTATTTTTTGCTGTCCTGTCTTCTGAGTTTTGACTTTAACAGAAAGGCTTACCCAATCTGCTTGATGCTTGATTATATTTGGCTTGCTGCCATCTACGTGTTTTCAATTCTTAATAACTGCAAATTAATTTTTCAAAATGAAGCCAAGATTCTATAATTTACATTTATCCAATTATGCATCATAAATATAAATAAAAATTGTTTAGTTTAAGAACCTATGAATGTGCAGCTCCTTTTCTCCATCCATAACCCAATGCAAGAACAGGTTTTGAAGCCATGGGTCTTGATTCATTTTCACGACTCTCCTGCGATTGCTCACTCTTTACTGCCGTTACTGTTCTGATCAACAGCTTACCCAGAAAAATTTCATGCAGAAAATTTGAGCATGTATTTATTTATTAATGTTGTTCATATGAAATTTAAACATTTGTTTTTCATGTTTTTTTATTTCCTAAATTAGCATATGTTGTTGTCACCCAGCCTTCTCCAATTATATTGCCGTGAAAAAATCAAAAGGGGGCAGCTGGAAGTATAAATTGCGTGAAATGGTGAACTCCTTCCAAATAAATAAAGGTATCCCCCATCTTTTCTTATATTTCTTTGCCTATTGAACTTGTTATTGAGATTAAATAAAAATATCTTTCCTGTGAAATACTATTGTGATGCTATTCCGTTTGAATTAAAATGGCATTGTTGAAAACCTGAAGGCACTTAGCTTCTCTTTGTACATTCGCAACCCCATACACACTGATGAAACCGTCATTTGAATTGCTAAACTCTTTTAATTCATTAAATGTTCCTACCACATTTGTCAAGTGTTATGTGATCCTCTCCTATCGGGGATCCAACAGTGTCATGGTGACTTCATTTGTTGAAGAAGATTTGTAATTGCCTGATGGAGAAGCTGTTTCAGGCTTATTGCTTACTGCAAAAAACCCAGGATGCTTTGGCTGTGGCAGTGAGCTCTCTCCCCCCAACATTAGAACTACATTTGACATATTTGGCCTGTCATCAGGCCGCTGCTGCACGCAAAGCAGACCTACATGAATGCGACGTACTATCTCAGACATAGAAAAAGAACTGTCTAAAGCATTGTCTGTGAATTCCAATATCCTCTCTTCCATCCACAGTATCCATGCCTGAAAAAAACAAAACTCCAAGCTGTCAAATGACTAGCTTACTCTAACATCCATAACAATACAAATGTCTTGACAATTCAGAACAAGGGTCCCTTTGACAATGTCTGTGAAAGGGTAACACTTACATGTCCCAAAAGGTTATGGTCATGATCACCACTATGAAATCCTCTGTTCCTCTTCCCACTCACTATTTCCAATATCAGTACTCCAAAGCTAAAGACGTCTGATTTCAAAGAGAAAATCCCATCAGCAGCATACTCAGGAGCCATATAACCACTGCAAATAAATTTTTTAATGAGAGATTAGTCAACAAAAACTCATTTATCTAAAAGAAGGAAAATTGTACGATAAATCTGTACATACTTACTAAGTTCCCACCACTCTCTTTGTGTTTTCCTCTGTTTGATTTCCCCTGAAAATTCTTGCCATACCAAAGTCGGAAATTTTAGGGTTCATGCCATCATCTAACAAGACATTGCTAGCTTTGAGATCTCTGTGGATAATTCTTAGTCTTGAGTCTTCATGAAGATACAGAAGCCCTCTAGCAATTCCATCAATAATCTTAATGCGTGTCTGCCAATCCAATATTCTTCTGTTTGATTTGTCTGGTCAAGTTCTTGCTGAAGTTAGTTCGCTGCTAGCTGATTTTCTTCTATTTTTTTTCCTTGATGAAATTTTAAAATATAAAGCAAAAAGTAAGTATGCTCAAGATGGGAACAAACCAAAAATGAAGTTGTCCAAACTTTTCTTGGGCATGTACTCATAAATCAATATTCTTTCATCTCCTTCAATGCAACAACCAAGAAGTCTTACAAGATTCCGGTGCTGAAGTTTCGCAATCAGTAGAACTTCATTTATAAACTGTTCTACTCCTTGTCCAGATTCAGAATCCATCGAAAGCCTCTTTACCGCAATCTCTTTACCGTCTGATAAAATTCCCTGTAATAATCATTCAAAATCAGCTTGTGTGAGTGTCGTAATATAATCTCCCAAAAACTTGGTGCTGTGATACCTTGTAAACAGGCCCAAAGCCACCTTTCCCCAGTATGTCATTGCTCGAAAAACTATTTGTTGCTTTAACTATAGTTGTAAGATCAATCATTGGCAACTCAAGGTCTTCCTCTCTTCTCTGCTTACTATAATACATTGCGATGAGGTTTTTGATCTTCTCTGAAATTGTAGAAGAATGATTTCAAAATGCACAACTTTATACAATCATAATTCACAAACACAGTCGAAAGCTAATCGGTCAAAAAGTTGTAGATGCATAATTTGAAATCTTTAGTTCGAAAATTAGAAATGATTTTTTTCCCAGTATATTGCTTGTCAATGTCTAAAAATAGGTACCACTAGAAATCAGCTGCATATGAAAGCGAGATTACCTCGATTTTGAAGTTTCCTTTTCCTCATGTATAAGATCCATCCTAGGACAAGTACTCCAATGGAAAATATTATGGAGCAGGCAATAATTGAAATTATCTTCCGTTTCCTTGATTTTCTCTTCCTCTCGATGTATTCTTAAAATCGAAACTAGAGTTAGCATACATGTTTAAAGCACAGCTACAATACTTGCAACATGTTTCAAATAAACCTGCAATATCCTACTCAGCTATCCCTAAGAATTACCAATTTTATCCATTTTACAAAGATGGTTGTTGGAAAGTTTTGCTATTAGATGGTTGTGATAAAGTTTTGCTATTGGCAAAATATAGTAAACAAAATGCAGAAAAAGAGTAGCAGAGTACCCAGATACGAAGCAGGCATCCGAATGTAGAGGTCTTGCCCTGTATCTGAATATTCTCTCATGTCAATTAGATCACCAAACCAAAGCACGCAGCCACTTCCTCCTGCTCTTATATCTGCATTTGTGTATGCCATGCATGAACAGTTTTCTAAACACAACTCCTCGCATTTTCCGAGGGTAATGTTCCTATCAAACCATGAAGTTGATGTACCAGGCACTTTTAGCCCCTCATACTTCACAAATCCTTCTCCAGTCTGACAATCTAAAGGAGTTTTCCGAACACACCCGCCAGACCAATCATTTAAACTCCAGTCTTTAGTGAATTTGGGTTCAAATCCTTCTAGACATGCACAAACTGGATAGTTATTGATGTTGCATATAGCATTTACACCACATGTGGCATACTCATCACACTGATCTTGACCAACAGCATAGTAAACAACCCAACTGTTTGTTATGTCCATCCATGTTAGTCGCTGAGTAATCCCTGATGCATTCACCACGAACCTTGATGGCACCGAACTATTCAATAGCTTGAAAATGTAATAGACTTCATTTTCATTCAAAACAAAATCGAATGTATACACTGTGTTTGGCCTCAGCCTAGGAGTGCCCGCAAACCGAATACCATTCCAAGGCCCCTGCCTGTATTTCATGAGACCGGCATTCTTGAGAGCTAGTTGAGGAAAACCGCGAGGATCTATACCCCATGTATAGTCTCCTCTACTGGGATTATCAAGGCTTTTCCATGATGATATATTCTTATTCGAGCCAGTGACTAAGTCCATGATTGGAGCGTTAAATGTCTATTTATCGTCGTCTTTTATGTCTATTTTAGGACGATGATACTGCTAATTCTTGGGTTTTCCACTCCTTTTTGCAGATCATGTTGTTGAGAAGCTTAGCGTTCGTTAGGAGCTGAAATCACCAAGTTTAGAGCTGTTTTGAACTAGAAGCGTCCTTGCCCCAGGCCTGGGACAAGGAGATCCGAGATTCCAGGCGGGCCAGCTGTCCTATTCTTCTAGAAGAGCCGCTGATCTCCTACTCCAGCTAGAAGACCTGCTGCAACAGAAAGACTCCAACGCTGCTGCTTGTTGGTTTTGGAACAATTATTATTAATATTAATTAGATATTATCCTTTTGTTATTTTAGAATTTTGAAAAGACAATCTAGGGATTTTATTTAAATAGGAAGAGTAGAGCTACACCTCCACACATCATCTCTTCTCTACAGAATATTTCTTTCTTGGTTGGAACAGTAAACCCATAGCAGGAGCTTGAAAACGCTGTTTGCTATTTTCTTTCTCTTTAATTAATTAAATTCCAGTTTATGCTTTCATCTATTTTATTTATTTAATTATATGATGATAGGCTAAATTCCATCTATTCCTTGTGAGGATTAGCAGCCATGCTTAATTGATTGTGAGATCTAAATGAATTTATTAAATCCCATCTTGCATCTTTAATTGTTTTAATTGATTGTCAAATTATGCATACTTCTTTTGAAGCATGATCAACTACACTAGGATTTGCATAATTACTGTCTTCCCTCGATACTTTGGAGTCTACATTGTAGAAAGTGATACGAAGGCAACCAACTGATCGACGGATCAGATTGGAAAACAATTAGAGTCTGGTTTACAGGAGTAGACACTTCTCTCTCCTGAACCTGGGAAGGTCTCTTACGGTAGAATTATTTGGTTATCTTATTAGACCTAATAGAATAGCTTCTTTAGGCCATAAGATATATCAAGGACCTTAATAGGTGAGAACCTTTAAGAATCTCGAATAGGTAGAGAGCAGGAGATCTAGGTGAGAACCTGATCTCTATAGCCGCCTGCAAGTCTGGTTTTGAAAATACTTGAATCGATGATCAATTAATTAAATGCATGAGCTCATCGGAATCCTCACTGGGAACTTGTCACAACTGAATTCACACACCACATCCATTTATTTCTTTCTGTTACTTACTTTTCGCAATTATTCACAACAATCCAATATTGGTATTTACCACTTGTTACCATTCCTGATTATTTACAAAGAGTATTGATTGCCACCGAATCCCTGAGGACGAACCTTTTACCACTAGCTACTGTTTAATTTACATGAGCTTTGGTGAATTGTATTTATTAATATTTGAACGGTTTCGGCAACCATCAAATTTTGGCGCCGTTGCCGGGGATTCATCGGTACTAATTGATTTTTCTTTGTTTATGACTAGGTCCTCTTGTTAGCAATTAAACAACCTAGAGATCATCTGAAGCAGAGGACAGAAAAAAAATAAAAACAAAAACAGATCCAGAAAACCACTCTTCATCAGACCAGCGTCAACAACAAACTGCATTCAGATGACTGGCACAATTGAGGTATGGTTAAAATCCATAGATAATAAAATAAATAATCTACATATTCGTGTCTCTTCTGTTGTAGATCAGATACAACAACTCTCATATGGAGTGCCTGGCTTCCAATCACATCCTTGGGCGAATGGCCACAACTACAATCAAGGATGGGAGTATCCCCCGAATTTCAACTGGACTCCACAACAGCCACAACAACCACCACAATCACAACAACTCCTGCAGATCACTGGTGTTCCATTTGAAGAGACGCTCAAACAGTGTATGCAAGTTACTCAAGCTAACATGCAAGCTACTCAAGCTAGCCTATCAGCCATTCAGAAAGAGATAGAAGAATTGAAAGCTGAAGAAAATGTCAATCCAGAAAGATCATCCTTCCAACCGACACCCGTAACTCTTCAGAATGTCAGTTCTATGACATTAAGGAGTGGAGCTGAATTTCCATCCGGAACGACCTTTGCCAAACCAGCAGAAGTTCTTATTCCAGACCAGTACGAACCGGAAGCAGAAGTAACTCCTGAAAAATTAGCTAAGGTAAATCCTACTCCAGAACCAGCAATGCCCAAGAAGGAACAGCAGGTAATCCCTCTTCCCTTCCCTTACAAGTCTGAAAAGATCAAGAAGGTAAGGGAAGAAGAAGCTATTTTAGATATTTTTCGTAAAGTAGCTATAAATGTTCCTCTTCTCGATATGATTGCACAAGTTCCTAAATATGCTAAATTTTTAAAAGAATTGTGCACTAACAAGAAAAAGCTTGCAGGTATAGAGAGGATTAATCTTAACGAGAATGTGTCGGCTGTGTTTCAGAAGAAATTGCCCAACAAATGCAAGGATGGAGGGACTTTTGTGATTCCTTGCAAAATCGGTGATCAGACCGTTGAGAAGGCATTATGTGATTTGGGTGCAGGGATAAATGTTTTGTCATTGACCTTGTTTAAAAGTTTAAAAATTGGGGAATTGAAAGACACTAGAGTTGTTATTACATTAGCCGATAGGTCTATTATTTATCCTGTTGGAGTCATTGAAAATGTGCTAGTGCAAGTTAACGATTTTGTCTTCCCTGCTGATTTTTATGTGATTGATATGGAAAATGAACACTCTACTAAGTCCACAGAAATTTTGCTAGGCAGACCTTTCTTAAGGACAGCCAGAGCGAAAATTGATGTTTTTGGAGGGTGCTTGACTTTGGAATTCAGTGGCGAGATTATTACTTTTAATATGTATGATGCCATACGATTTCCTGATGACATGCATAGTGTTAATTGCATAGATATTATTGATCCTGATGCTGATAATATTCAGGAATTAATTACTACTGATCACCTGAATTGTGTTCTTAGCAGAGACATTGACAAGCCAAAAATACTTGAGATAGAGAAAGTTTTGAAAATCAGCAAGGAGATTAAAGAAACTGTGTTTGAACTTAAAGTTTCTAATTCCTATGATAAACTTTCTGATGACGTTAAAGTACAGGGAATTCATAATAAATTTATCCCTTCAGTTTTGCAGGCACCGAAGATTGAGCTGAAAACCTTGCAAGGAGAATCGAAGGAAGAAAGGCTTGAGAGGGTACTAAAAGAGTACGAAGAGGCTGTTGAATGGAGGATAGCCGACATTAAGAGGACTTCTCTGTCCATCTGTGGGGCAATGTATAGCCCACAACCCACCTGAAACGAAGCAAGAACAGTGTCTAGTCCGAGACTATAAATCGGGACGCTTCATGGGAGGCAACCCATGTGTTTTTAATATTTTCTTTTTTACTGATTTTTATTTTTATTTTATTTTATTTTTATTTTTATTTTTATTTTATTTTTATTATTTTTTTCTTCGTCCCTGTCAATAACATCTTCATGGAGTTTGATGTTTTGATTTTATGTTTATTGGCAGGAGAATATGAGCAGAGGCAGAGGATGGAGGAAAGGAACACATTTGAATTAAATCCATGGCGGTTTGAATATTTTAGCCCAAGGAGCTATTATGGGCTTAAGTGACCTTAAGCCCATTTTCACACTTACCAGCCGTGCACCCAATCCCTCCTTTTACCAAAATCAAATTACCAAACTAATTCATCTTCTTCTTCCTCCCAAAACCCTAGCCGCCCTTCCCCTCAACCTCCAAATCAACCATCAACAATTGTTCTCACCCGAACCGGAGCCAGCACCGACTCTAAACCAAAACCCAACCGCCTGCAAATCAGCCAACCTGCTCCGCCATCCTCTCCTCCGCTAGATCCGGCGAATAACCCACGGATTCCAGCTCCTCCAGCGTCGCCGTCGCGACCAGACCAGCGCCCATCTCCGTCGCGGACTACCATTCCAGCGCCGTCGGAGTCCGTTCGGTGAACCTCGCCACTGCCAGCACCCACCTCGACCACCATTGCTCAAACCCCGACAGAAAGTGGCCTACGGGTTCCACACATCAGCCCCAATTCCCTTGTGTGGCTTGCGGCATATGAAATTGAAAGGGAAAGTGGGCTCTTCTCTTAGACCTGAAGCTGAAGCCGAGTCAGAACCGGGAACAGCAGCTACAGCAAGCAAACAAAGGGCCATGTGAAGGTCAGAAGCAAAAGGAAGGGAGGCAAATCATCCCGGCAGGTAGCCCCAACCTTGGAAAATCTCCATGGTTGGTTGCACTTTCATGATTCTGAGTCTATTAATTTTCTTGCTGTGAAATTTAATATGCCTGTGACTGTCTGTGCTGCGTTGGATTTTGATTTGCTTGGTATAATGAAAATTGACGAACCCATAGCTGAATTGATTCGTAATAGATGAAGAAATATGGAGGAGAGTCTTTTCTCTCTCACACTTTGAGGGCAAAGTGTCGTCTAGTGTGGGGGAGGTATTTTATTGTTGATCATGACTGTGAGTCAATTTTTTTGTATATATGCTGATTGATTGTGGATAATGTTTGGTTGCTTGGAGTGTTTTGAATACCGCACTGACCTTGTTTTTGTAAACAGCCCCTCTATTTTGAATGAATGGTTTAGGCGTTTTTGAACAGGTAGCACTCATCTCACTGCACACATTCACGCGCACAGTCACACTACCTGTTAGATCCTATATCCATGCCTTGTCATAGTCGCTTGTGGTCATTTGTTTATCCTGTGAGCTCTTGAACTTTCATGCCATGAATTTTATTCTGAGTGGATGCATGACAATTGTACTGGCTAGATTTGCATGAGACCCCTGGGTATAGGCACAATTAGACGCAGGAAAGCAATGAAATGACTAAAAACTTTGCAGTTTTCTTCTTATCTTTTTTCTTGCTTTTATATTACCCCGCCACTATTTAGCCCTTCTTTTCATCACCCTTCTAACTGTTTGAGACTCTCCTTTCTATTCTTAGCAGATGAGAGTTGTCCTTCGGCAGTAGTAAGGTGAGACAAAGAGAATCAACGTCAACCAGTGTGGGGGTATTGCGCTACTAAGACTCAGGAGCTGAAATCAGATACAAAAGAAGAAAGAAATCAGACGCAGAAGCTGAAAAGAGAAGCAAAGCAGAAAAAGAAAAAATAGATAGATGCTGAAATCAGAAAACGGAAGTACAGCATCTAGCCACTAGACCAAGCTGCTAGAAGCAATAGCACAGCAATAAATTGCAGAACACAAAAAGAACTGGAATTCTAGTGCAGTTCACAGACCAACAATTGTGCTTACTCCTCTTTTGCTCAAAGAAAAGAAAAAAAAAGAAAAAAGAAAAGAAAAAAATAAACAGAGCAAAAGAGGGGTACAGATCTGAAGTGGAAGTAGAGCACAAAGAAGATCAAAAGACAGACGACACTACCAGAGGAAGAAAATACCCCTACCGTCAAAATCAGTTCTCTTTGTCTTGCTTCGCTGCTGTCAACAAGGAGGCACTCTCACCGCCTCGTTTTTTTCCAGCTAAGAAGCCTTCTATCCTTCCTTCTCTCCCTTTTGAACCCTCTTCTCTCGCACAATATTTTTGTTTCCCCTGTGCAAAGTTTTTATGATTGTTTGAGTGTCTGCGCATGTGTTCTCCGTACTCGGGTCATTATTGCAAGTCTGATTTTGTACATTGTCAATTGCATTGTTGAGTGTAAACACCTTGCCGTTGTTCTTGCTGAGTTTGAGTGCAAATACTTATCCCCGTGTGAGGATTACTTGCGACTATGCTAGGTATGGGAAAGTTTCTCCCTTGGTTTCGTTATTCCTTGGGTTTGATATGGATCTTATCTAGGTAGGAGGTGGTGTCGAATGTTGTGCTTGTGAGCTGAGTGCGCTTTTCCTGTTTGCCTTGTGGGAAACCATTTGTTTTGATTAGGGGATGTTTTGAGTGTAATGCTCGAGGGCGAGCATAGGTTAGTGTGGGGGATTTGATTGGAGCGTTAAATGTCTATTTATCGTCGTCTTTTATGTCTATTTTAGGACGATGATACTGCTAATTCTTGGGTTTTCCACTCCTTTTTGCAGATCATGTTGTTGAGAAGCTTAGCGTTCGTTAGGAGCTGAAATCACCAAGTTTAGAGCTGTTTTGAACTAGAAGCGTCCTTGCCCCAGGCCTGGGACAAGGAGATCCGAGATTCCAGGCGGGCCAGCTGTCCTATTCTTCTAGAAGAGCCGCTGATCTCCTACTCCAGCTAGAAGACCTGCTGCAACAGAAAGACTCCAACGCTGCTGCTTGTTGGTTTTGGAACAATTATTATTAATATTAATTAGATATTATCCTTTTGTTATTTTAGAATTTTGAAAAGACAATCTAGGGATTTTATTTAAATAGGAAGAGTAGAGCTACACCTCCACACATCATCTCTTCTCTACAGAATATTTCTTTCTTGGTTGGAACAGTAAACCCATAGCAGGAGCTTGAAAACGCTGTTTGCTATTTTCTTTCTCTTTAATTAATTAAATTCCAGTTTATGCTTTCATCTATTTTATTTATTTAATTATATGATGATAGGCTAAATTCCATCTATTCCTTGTGAGGATTAGCAGCCATGCTTAATTGATTGTGAGATCTAAATGAATTTATTAAATCCCATCTTGCATCTTTAATTGTTTTAATTGATTGTCAAATTATGCATACTTCTTTTGAAGCATGATCAACTACACTAGGATTTGCATAATTACTGTCTTCCCTCGATACTTTGGAGTCTACATTGTAGAAAGTGATACGAAGGCAACCAACTGATCGACGGATCAGATTGGAAAACAATTAGAGTCTGGTTTACAGGAGTAGACACTTCTCTCTCCTGAACCTGGGAAGGTCTCTTACGGTAGAATTATTTGGTTATCTTATTAGACCTAATAGAATAGCTTCTTTAGGCCATAAGATATATCAAGGACCTTAATAGGTGAGAACCTTTAAGAATCTCGAATAGGTAGAGAGCAGGAGATCTAGGTGAGAACCTGATCTCTATAGCCGCCTGCAAGTCTGGTTTTGAAAATACTTGAATCGATGATCAATTAATTAAATGCATGAGCTCATCGGAATCCTCACTGGGAACTTGTCACAACTGAATTCACACACCACATCCATTTATTTCTTTCTGTTACTTACTTTTCGCAATTATTCACAACAATCCAATATTGGTATTTACCACTTGTTACCATTCCTGATTATTTACAAAGAGTATTGATTGCCACCGAATCCCTGAGGACGAACCTTTTACCACTAGCTACTGTTTAATTTACATGAGCTTTGGTGAATTGTATTTATTAATATTTGAACGGTTTCGGCAACCATCAGTCCACACCAAGTTTCATTTCTGGCAGTAAGGTATCACATGGCTAGTCAAAGCTTTGCCAGAGATAATTCTCCTGGTTGCTGCCATCACTTGCATCCATCACAATAAGATTTCCTGTTTCCAAAAGCTTAGCAATAGGTTTTTTGCCTGTTGTCACTGTTAGATGACCAAATAACATCGTTTGTGCCATTTAGAAGAACAAGAACTCCCTGGTTAGTGATGCTTAAAACTCCCGAGCGATCAAAAAGCGGAGTTTCCCTGTTGGCCACCCAAGCTATTGTTCCTGTAGATAACCTCTTGTACCAAACCCCCAAGTACCGGTTCCTTGACTGGCCTGGGCTGAAAAATCCCAGCTCAAAGCTCTGGCTGGCTGAAATTATTGTCTTCCCATCGTTATCTTTGATGGACTGACCTGGACTTAAGGTGTCTAGAGCAGTAGCAACTAATATAGTAGATACTAGAAAATTACAGAGAATTAAGAATTTTGCATGGCCATCCATTCTCTCCCAGGGTTCTTGTTTAAGAGAGTGACAAAACATAATTGTGTTTTAATGTTCAAGGTTTTGGTGTATGTTAAGATCTTAGAACCGTTGACCCATGTACATGTTAAGTGATATGTTTTTTTTTTTTTTTTTGAAAGGAAGAAATAATTGGATTAATTCAAATCTGCAAGTACAAAAAGTGCGATCACCTCGGGGCATTCCCCTATCCATCCATTTCCTAAACCGGAAATCAAAGCCAATTGGCCTAACTCATGTGCTGGGATATTTGTAGACCGTCCTGTATGCGAGAAGGAGCAGCTATGAAAAGTAGAAGCGAGGCGTGCCACCTCTTCCAACACCAATCCCGAGTAACTTAATGGGAAGTCTCCATTAGTCAGGGCGAGGACGTTCTGCAAGCAGTCAGACTCAACTATAATCTTGTCGTATCCCTATTGGCGAGCCTGTGTTACTGCGTCTCTCAGCGCTAGAGCCTCTGCTGTTCGCGCCTCAGCTCCATGCGGAAGGTAGATTGCTCCTGAGAATACTGTTTCACCCTTTGCATCCCGGGCTATAAATCCCAAGCCAATGCCCGTATTCCCCACCGCTGCATCCGTGTTCACCTTTACCACCCCTGTAGGAGGGGGCATCTATCTCGGGTTGACCGGTTGGGGAGGCGGGGCAGCGGGCCTGCGATGCTGACACCATGCCTCCTGGAAATCAGACAGTAATTTTCCACCCCTAATTATTCCTCGATGTCCATAGGGACCACAGGATGGAGATGAGCTTCTCTATATCTGAGTCGTCCAGAGATGTCCGTAGCCCTGCTAGCCAATCCACCCAGCCATCTCCATGCAGCCCCGAAACCTTATCCCAGAACGCAAACTTTCCCCACACTTCCCTGGCAAACGGGCAAGACAGCAGCAGATGCGGAGTCGATTCTACCTCCTCGTTGCAGCAGGGACACACGGGGTCCACCGATACACCCCTCCTAGCTAGATTCACCCTGGTTGGGAGAGAGTTACTTCCCATCCTCCATATGAAGTTTTTGAACTTTGGAGGAATAGAAAGTCCCCATAAGAATTTCCACCAACCTCTACTGGACTCTGGGCACTCCTGTGCAGTAACCGATGTAAGACAGTGGTATCCACTACGAACTGAATACTTCCCATTTGTAGTGCCTTTCCACACAAGAGTATCATTCGCCTCACTCCGACTAAGCGGTAGGCTTAATATTGCTGATATTTCCTGTGGTGGAAAAAGCTGCTCCACAAGGTCTGTCTTCCAGCACCTTCGGTCCCTATCAATAAGCTCAGCCACTGTAGCCTCCTCATCAAGGCCCGTGACCGGTGCTGTGATCATCCCAGTCACTGTTGTCGGAAGCCACGGGACTTTCCAAATCCGTATCCATTCTCCATTCCCTACCCTCCAGATGCATCCTTTCTGGAGAGCTGATCTTCCTGCCAGAGTGCTACGCCACACGTAACTAGGGCGGGAGCCCATCCCTGCCTCGAGAAAGTCCGAGTGGGGAAAGTAACGCGCTTTCCAGATCTGGGAGAGCAAAGAGTTTGGATTTTTGTGCAGCCGCCACCCTTGTTTGGCTAAAAGAGCAAGATTGAATTCTCTAACCTTCCGGAATCCCAATCCTCCCACCTCCTTCGACCGGCAAAACTTTTCCCAGGACACCCAGTGCATCTTACGCTCCTCAGAATTACCCCCCCACCAGAATCTTCTTGTCGCCTTTTCTATGTCCTCGCAGATGGAGATTGGGATCTCAAAACAACTCATCATATACGTCGGGATGGACTGGATGACTGATTTAATTAGAACATCTCTCCCTGCCTGGGATAGCTTTTTCTCTTTCCACCCTCCTAGCCTCTTGCAGATCCTGTCACGGATCGGAGCGAACATCTCTTTCTTCGATCGGCCAAAAGACATTGGAAGTCCCAAGTACCTGGCATGGGATTCCGTCTCCACCATTGCTAGTCTTTCTTTTACCAGTATTTTAGCGTCGTGGCCTACGTTCTTGCTGAAGCACACTTCTGATTTAGCTAAATTTACTTTCTGGCCAGAGGCTTTCTCGTAGTCCTTCAGAATGGAGCTAATGACTGTAGCCTCTCCTACCTCTGCTTTCGCAAAACTGAGACTGTCATCCGCATAGAACAGATGACTGACCTGTGGGCTGCCCGGGCATACCTTGTATCCATGAATCCTATTGGTCGCGGCTGCATTCTGAAGCATCGCTGAAAGGCCCTCAGCACACAACACAAAGAGATAAGGGGACAACGGATCCCCTTGCTGGAGGCCCCTCCCTGGGTAGAACGTAGGTCCCGGGGCCCCATTAAGGAGGATGGCGTAGGAGACCGTTGAGACACATTGCATCACCAAAGATGTCCATCTAGGTGAGAAGCCCATGCGGGTCATGATTGCCTCCAAGAAGTTCCACTCCACTCTGTCATATGCCTTACTCATATCTAGCTTGACGCTCATCCATCCTGGACCCGAGCGTTTTGAGTTCATCCCATGGAAGATCTCTTGGGCTATCAGAGCGTTGTCGGTTATGAGTCTGCTTGGGACAAAGGCGCTTTGATTCTCTGATACTATGCCAGGCAGGATTTGTTTCAGGCGATTTGCAAGAACTTTGGTTATCAGCTTGAAGACTACATTGCACAAGCTAATCGGGCGAAACTGGGAGCAATTTGAGGGGTTGGCTATTTTAGGAATAAGGGTGATAAAGGTATGGTTGAGGTAGGCAGGATCTTCCCCATCATTCAGAATTCCAAGGACAGCTTTGCAAACAGGAATTTCTAAAAAAGACCAAAATTTTTGAAAAAACAAAGGAGGCATTCCGTCCGGCCCGGGGGCCTTCGTAGGATGCATCTGTTTAAGAGCTTTAAAAACTTCATCTTTAGTGAAAATTCGATCAAGATTAAAATTCATGGAGTGGGACACACGGGGGTTTATGGAATGTAGGACATTTGAGGATAGGTCGCTTCCACCAGAAGAGAATAGGGTCTTATAATAATCTAGGACTATCGCCTCTACTTCCTCACGGGACTCCCTCCACCGACCCGACTCGTCTTGGATTCTCTCAATTGTATTCTTCTTCTTACGTTGCGAAGCACGGGCATGGAAGAATTTTGTGTTCCTATCTCCCTCTTCGAGCCATAAAACTCATGACCGTTGTTTCCACATCACCTCATCTCGATGGATGAGCTCCTCAACTGCTTTTCCAACTTTCTCAATCTCATCAAGGGTGGAGTCTGAGCTTGGTTGCATCTGGAGCCATCCCAGATGCTCTCTTTTCTGCACAATGGACCTGTGCACATTACCAAAGACCTCCTTACTCCAGCGTGACAACTCTACCCCGCAGCTTACTAATCGGTTATCTAGTGAGTCCCCATTTGCCTGAATCTCTCCTCCATCCCACAACCTTTTAACAAAGTCAAAACATGACTCATCCCTAAGCCAGGCAGCCTCGAAACGAAAGACTTTCCCTCTCGGAGATCTATCAACCCTAGGGGTCAGCTGAATCAGGATAGGGCAGTGGTCAGATCCGAAGCGGGGGAGGTGTTTAACAGTGGCATCGGGGAAGCAACTCATCCACTTCTCATTTGCCGTCCCTCTATCTAGTCTCTCCATGATAGTGCCGTTGCCCCTTTGGTTGTTACACCAGGTGAATTTTGGTCCCGAAAAGCCAAGGTCTATAAGATCACAGTGGTCTAGGGCGCACCGAAATTCATCCATATCATTGAACTGTCTTGTCGAGCCACCAAGTTTCTCATGACCCCACATGACTTCATTAAAATCCCCAACACAAAGCCATGAGAGTGGGCTCATATCTCTTATATCCCTAATCATATCCCATGTCTTATGTTTATCCGCCCTAGTTGGCCAACCATAGATGTCAGTAAACCTCCAAGGGGGGCCGTTTGACAGACCATTAAGGAGTTCAATATCAATACAGTGAGCATCACTACGCAAGACATTAACGGAAATATCATTCCTACACAATAAGGCTAGACCTCCTCTTCTAGTGTCACCCTCACAATCAACGACAAGAACATAAGGAAAAGACCATTTATTATTAAACTTTTCAAATTCGTGCGCGTACAATTTTATTTCAGACAAGAAAATTAAGCTTGGGAGCTCTAATCCTAATAACTTCGAAAAGTTAGCACTCGCCTGAGGGTTCCCAAGCCCCCGGCAGTTCCAGAACAGGAGACTCATGGCTCTGGGCGGGGTTGCTCCGCAACCGCCGCCTGACTAGCACCTTCATCGCCATCCCAATGCATGTTGCTTCCCTTCTTGGGCAAAGCGAATGACGGATCCCCGAGTTCTTCATCCTCCCGATCCCCCAAGACTTTCTTTAGCGAGAAACTACAGAGGGGCATAGCCATGTCAGACTCCTCACTTTGCGCTAAATGGTCCACGGATCGTCGCACCTTTTTCTGGGCTGTGCGAATTAATCTGCCCCCCCCCGCCTTTTCCTTTTGCCGGCCCGACCTGAGGTTATTTCCTCATGCCTCAGTGCCCCCTGGAAGATCTCTTCAGTATTGAGGGAGCCCCAAGAATCTGAAGGGACTTGTGGTAAAGGGCTAAAAAAATCCGGGTCTTCCTCCGGATCCTCTTCTGCCTCGTCGCTCAACGTTGCCCCTCTCAGAAGTCCTAGTGTCAACCCCTCACTAATTCCAGCTGGGCCAACCCTTTTATTTTCAGCATGGGCCAGCAGCCCATCTGCTGCCAAATCCAAGCTCAGCCCCAATTCCTTCCCATCAAAACCCAACCTGTGGCCCATCATATCCAAGCCCAGCCCGTTACCCTCTTCAGCCAAAAACAGCGCCCTCTCCTTACCAGCCGGACCAGCAACTGCCTCACCCAAGATGGGCTTCAGCCCACTACGCTGCCCAGCCCCAAACCGCTCCTCCGGCCCACCTAGCCGCACCCAAGCGCCGGCCTGCGCTTCACTCGGTGCCCACGTGTTCAGCCCAAGGCCACGCTCACCCACTGCCACGTTCAAGTCCTCTTCCACTCCGTTAATTAAATTCCCAGAAAAGGATTTAATGAATTGGATGAAAGCTAAATCCAATTTAATTAAATCTGACCCACTACCCTGCAACAGCTCCACTAAGTCACTCTCTAAAATAATTTTGGTCATTCTACCCACTATCTCACCCACTAGGGCCTCTTCACCCCTCCCCTGCTCGAGTCCTGCTGTACCCATCCGAGACTTAGACTCATTAATTAACTCCGGTTTCGACGATCTCGATCTACCACCATACACCATAGGTACTCCTAAGTAATTTCCCATTCTCTTAAGGAAGAAGCGAGTGAATAATAGGCAGAGAGAGAGAAAAAAAGAGAGGTTTGGAGGTAGAAAACGCGAATAAGATATATAATAGCACTTAGTTGTACGTTTAAAAATATCTATAGTCATCAGTTATGGATAGACTACACGGAAGATTTAACAAGGTAGGACTCTATTAAAAGCAATTTACAGAATAAAAAGGGAGGGTAGAAATTGAAGGCAGGGGATTAGATCCGGCGGATGATAAGAATTGGGATTCAATAATTAAATAGCTACCAAATTTAAATCAAGAGGTGAAAGGATCAGAGGATAACTAGATGGGATAAGAATTGGGATTCAATAATTAAATAGCTACCAAATTTAAATCAAGAGGTGAAAGGATCAGAGGATAACTAGATGGGATTAAGAACCAAATTTTAAATTCAATTAAATAAAGCAAAAAGACTTACTTGAAGCCACTGATTTGACGAGGAAGACCTCTGCCACCTAGGCGAAAGATCGAGATCATAAACTCGATAGGAAATTTGACAGTTTTTTTTTTTTTGAGAGTTTTTTTTTTTTTAGAGATGCCTTTTATTTTCTTGTTCGTTTGCAATCATGTTAAGTGATATGTGAAACAAGGTTGGCAGTCACATGACTTCCTATCTTGTTTATTTAGTTTGTGATTAGTGTCTTTTAGTTTAAGTATATGTAGGACTTTTTTGAAACCAATGTGATTTTTTAATGTATTTGATAACATAAACTATATGTTTGGTATGAGTTGATCGTTGAATCCTTGTTTCTCAATTTTTTTTTTATTCATCTTCTTTATCCATAGACCTTAGTGGAAAAAGGAAAAAAATAAATTCCTCTCGAAAAAAAAGGTTTAATTTAATTAGGTTAAAATAAGTTTGATTTAATTTAACTTGTTACCCAAGTCTGGTAATAAGAATAGAGCAAGTTTTGGAGCTGGATTGCAACTTGCAATTGGTTATTCCCCAAAACATTTCAGAATAAAATAGATTAAGAAAAAGTTAAAAAGTCGGCCAAGTCAAAGCAAATGTCTTTTTCTCAAATCTCAATTCTCCCGTTCTTTCACCAATTCTTCTATTTTTCTGTTTGTTTAATCATTGGGAATTGGGAAGAGTTTTAACTTTTTTAATGGAAGATTCCAGGAAATGTATAGCACATGAAAGTTTGAACTGTACTAATTAATTACTCGGATTCGAGTCTCCTTCTCTTACATTACTGATTGGCCCACAAGATGATCAAAGAAACAGCAGTAGAAGACAGAAAGAAAGAAACAAAAGTTATAAACAAACATACACATAAGAGCCTTATCGTTTGCTGCACGTTAGTACCTGCAGAATCCTACTCTATTTTTAAAACTTATTTGTCTTTAATCCAGACAGGTTCTTCTCTATCCCCTATCGGGGACCAAACGTATCAGTGATCTCATTTACGGAATTATGTGAAAGATTGCTGGATGAAGAACCTGTTTCAGCCACAAAACTTTCTGTGAAAAACCCCGGCCGCGTTGGTTGAGGCAACAAAATCTCACTTCCTAACATTAGAACTACGTTTGACATGTCTGGTCTGTCATCAGGTTGCTGCTGAACACATAGCAATCCTATGTGAATGCATCGTATGATCTCAGCAATAGGTTCGCCCAAAGTATTATCGAGTAATTCTTGGATCCTGTGTTCTATCCACAGTGTCCATGCCTGAAAGATATCAACAAATCAAAGGACTTGAATGTCACTAGCCATAGCAACGAACTATGATCACTGCAGAAATTCCTGTTTCGGTTGAAAGATAAACTTTGCATTAGTTCTTTCTCACTAACCTGACCAAGAAGGTTGCTGAATCCCCTGTTAGCCCTGCCACTAACTATTTCCAGTATCAATACCCCGAAGCTGAAAACATCAGATTTCACTGAAAAGATCCCATCGCTAGCATACTCAGGAGCGATATAACCACTGAGAAAACCATGCAGATGAAGTGAAAATGAGTCGACAAAATACTGCTGATTGAAATTTCTGGGAAAAGAAAAAACTAGAATGTACTTACTGTGTTCCGACTAGTGTGTTTGTGTTTGCCTCAATTTGATTCCCTGCAAACATTCTTGCCATACCAAAGTCTGAAATTTTTGGCTTCATATCATCATCTAGCAGAATATTGCTAGCTTTGAGATCTCTATGGATAATCCTAAGTCTTGAATCTTGATGCAGATACAAAAGCCCTTTCGCAATTCCATTGATAATGCTAATCCGCATCTGCCAATCAAGTCTTCTGTTGTTCGATTGATCTGGCCACGATTGAAGTTAATACTACAGAAATTTTCATTTTCATTTTGCTTGATTAAAATACAAGAAATTAGAAAATGTTCTTTTGCCTAGGAGAGGAGCTAACCAAAAATAAAGCAGTCTAAGCTTTTATTGGCCATATATTCATAGACTAATATTCTTTCCTTTCTTTCAATGCAGCAACCGATAAGTTTCACAAGATTGCGGTGCTGAAGCTTAGCAATCAGTATAACTTCGTTGAAGAACTCTTCTACTCCTTGTCCAGAATCCCTTGAAAGCCGCTTAACTGCAATGTCTCGCCCATCTGATAGCTTTCCCTGGGTATAGAATCATTCAAGGTCAGTATAATTTTATTTTCTTTATGGCCATTATATTCTTCTTGTAGCTGTCATGATACCTCTTTTACGATAATTAAAGCATTTTACCTTGTAAACTGGCCCGAAACCACCTCTTCCTAGCATGTTCTCGCATGAGAATTTGTTTGTTGCCTTCAACACAGTGCTTAAATCAATTATTGATAACTCCAGGTCTTCCTGCCCCCTTTCCATGTTGGAGTACATTGCAATGAGGTTTTTTATCTTGGCTGACAATTGTAGGAGGATTCAAAATGCAGTTTACAAATAAATTGAACAATCTGCACCATTATGTCCCACCAATGAAACTACAGTAAATAGGATCAAAAGGAAAATTGATTTACCATGATCCCTAAGCTTCATTATCCTAATGTACAGGATCCATCCAAGAATAAGTACTCCGACAAAGGACAATATGGAGCAGATTATGATTGCTAGTCGCCTCAGTTCCCTCAACTTTCTCTTCTTTTTCAGGTATTCTGAATTTTGACAGTAGAGTTAGATTACAAGTTTATGCATAACTACCAAAATTGTATAATCTTTGTACATAAGCACATCATCTTCGTAAATGCCCCAAACCTGAAATCATCCATTTAAATTGAAGAACTTTGACAGAATATTTGAAGACTTTCAAATGAACATGGTAAAGATTCCTATCAAGTTTTTCTATTGGCCAAATCTAGGAAACAGATGAACCAAAAGAGTACCTAGATACGAAGCAGGCATCCGAATGTAGAGGTCTTGCCCTGTATCTGAATATTCTCTCATGTCAATCAGATCACCGAACCAAAGCACACACCCGCTTCCTCCTGCTCTTATATCTGCATCTGTGTATGCCATGCATGAACAATTTTTTATACACAACTCCTCGCATTGTTCGAGAGTCATGCTCATATTGAACCATGAAGTTGATGTGTCAGGCACTTTTAGCCCCTCATACTTCACAAATCCTTCTCCAGTCTGACAATCTAAAGGAGTTTTTCGAACACACCCTCCAGACCAATCATTTAAACTCCAGTCTTTATTGAATTTAGGCTCAAATCCGTCAAGACACGCACAAACTGGATAGTTATTGATGTTGCATATAGCATTTACACCACATGTCGCATACTCATCACACTGATCTTGACCTACAGTATAGTAAACAACCCAATTGCTTGTCATGTCCATCCATGTTAACCGCTGACTAAGGCCTGATGCATTCACCACAAACCTTGATTGCACCGAACTGTTCAATATCCTAAAAATGAAATAGACTTCATTTTCATTCAGAACAAATTCATATGTATATACTGTGTTTGGCCTCAGCCTAGAAGTGCCTGCAAACCGAATACCATTCCAAGGCCCCTGCCTATATTCCATAACACCTGCTTTCTTAACTGCTAGTTGTGGAAACCCGCGAGGATCTATACCGAATATATAATCTCCTCTAGCGGGATTGTCAAGGCTCTTCCATGATGATATATTCTTGTTCAAGCCAGTGACAAAGTCCACACCAAGTTTCATTTCCGACAGTAAGGTATCACACGGGTAGTCAAAGCCTTGCCAGAGATAATTCTCTGGGTTGCTGCCATCACTTGCATCCATCACCACAAGATTTCCTGTTTCCAAAAGCTGAGCAATAGGATTGTCGCCTGTCCTCATGCCATTAGATGACCAAATGACGTCGTTTGTGCCATTTACAAGAACAAGGACTCCTTGTTCAGTGATACTTAAAACTCCGGAGCGATCAAATAGTGGAGCTTCTCTGTTGGCCACCCAAGCTATAGTTCCTGTAGATAACTTCTTGAACCAAACCCCCAAGTACCGATTCGTCGAACTTCCTGGGCTGAAAAATCCAAGCTCGAAACTCTGGCCAGCTGAAACTAGTGTCTGCCCGTCTTTGATGGATTGCCCCGGGCTTAAGGTGTCTATAGCAATAGAGACTATTATGGCAGATAATAGAGAAGTATATAGAAGCAGAAACATAGCAAGGCCATTCGCCATCATTCAGATTCCTGATGAATTCTTTGATTGTTGGTCTATCAACCAAACTTGAGCATTTAGTACATAGAAGCCACTTGTCTGCCCAGAAAAATCTTCAGTTGCTTTTTCATTTCAAAAATCTTTAATTTAGTGAGGTAAATGGAATGGAAACAAAGGGGAGACCCTCACTGTCAGGGTTTTAATTATAATGTAATCTACTTTTTGTTTTCTTTTCAAGGTTTTGCTGTATATATGTTAAGATCCTTAGAATAGAACCCTTGAATTGATCCTTAGATTTGAAGACAAACAATGTGACAGGCAGTCGTGATCTCCCATCTTGTTTCTTTTTTTTCTTTTAAATTTTGGTGATTCGTACTTTAGTATCGTTTAGCTAAAGTATATATATACCTATACGACGTTATTGGAATCAAATGTTTGAAAACATAAACTACACCTCTACTATTGTTTTTTTTTTCTTTTTTAAGGTCCGAACCGCGCATCACAATCATCCTTAGCTTATCCGGCAAGTTAGAATTTAGAACTAATAATGTTTGTATCAGGTCAACCTACTGTGAAAGTAAAATTCTCTCAATAAATAATTATTATTTCATACACAATATCTATCGAGAGATTACTAAGTTAAAAAAAACCCATGTATTTTTTTGTTTTCTCCACCACAGCTCATGTTTACGACTTCAACCATGTACATTTTCCTTTTTTCAAACTTCGTTCTTTGATATCACCTCAAGGAAAATAAAAAAAGAAATCTGCCTTGCTTAGCAGGTGTACTATGTAGCCAGCCAAGCGTAAGCGTAGGCTAAGGAATACGCAGCGGGCGGTTCCATTTCTTTCTTCTTCTTCTTTTTTTTCCGATAAGCTCCATTTATTTTTATATTAATAAAAAATCATTCTTCATAAAATGTTACTGCTAAGAAAAAAATTATAATTTTTTTTAACAACAGCTTTGTAACTTATCATAATGTAGGTAATTTTATTTTGATAAGATAAATACTCCCTCCGTTTGGAACACTCATATTAAGGAAGTCGGATGACTTACTATTTGACCCAAAAAAATTATTTACTTTTTTTTTCAAAAAATAAGGAGTAAAATTGTCTCAAATAGTGAGTAATCCGGCCTTCTTAATATGCGTAAACGAGAGTTAATAAAAGGAGTATAAAAAATCCCTAATTTTTTATGAAAGTTGGGATTTTAATCTTCCTGTAGTTAAATATTCTAAAAATAGGAAAAATTATAAGAAATTTGAAAATTATTAAAACTGTGACAAAGATGATAAGGTGATTCACACTTTCAATTATATACATCTCATGACCCAACAAGGATTGCTATTTGTCAATCATATCCCAAGGGGTAGACATCTTGCACATTCTTCTCAATGGCCTATCGGGGACCAATAGAATCAGTAATCTCATTTACTGAATTATGCGAATGGTTGCTGGATGAAGAACCTGTTTCAGCCACAATCCTTTCTGGGAAAAACCCCGGCCGCGTTGGCTGAGGCAACAAGCTCTCACTGCCTAACATTAGAACTACACTTGACATGTCTGGCCTGTCTTGAGGTTGCTGCTGCACACATAAAAATCCTACATGAATGCGTCGTCTGATCTCAAGTAGATCATTAGGTTCGGCCAAAGTATTGTCGAGTAATTCAAGGATCCTGTCTTCCATCCACAATGTCCAAGCCTGAAAGATATCAACACATTAGAGCACTTAAATGTTACTGCAGAAATTCATGTTTCAGTTCATCCCATGATAAACTTTTCAGTAATTCTTTCTCACTTACCTGACGAAGAAGGCTGTGAAATCCTCTGTTCCACCTGCCACTAACTATTTCTTGTATCATTACCCCGAAGCTGAAGACATCAGATTTTACTGAAAATATCCCATCTATTGCATACTCAGGAGCCATATAACCGCTGAAAAACAATGCACAGGAAGTGAGATTGAGTTGACAAAATTCTGCTGCTTGAAATTTGTGGGAAAAGAAACTTTGAATGCTTACAATGTTCCGACTACTCTTTCTGTATTTGCATCAATTTGATTCCCAGCAAACAATCTTGCCAAACCGAAGTCTGAAATTTTTGGGTCCATATCATCATTTAGCAGAACATTGCTAGCTTTGAGGTCTCTATGGATAATCCTATGTCTTGAGTCTTGATGCAGATACAGAAGCCCTTTGGCGATTCCATTGATTGTGTTAATGCGCATCTGCCAGTCCAGTCGTCTGTTGTTCGATTGATCTGGTAAAATGTTTATACAAGTTAACACTACAGCAATTCTCAAATGCTAAGAAATGTTGTTTTTCCTTATGAGAGAAACAAAGCAAAAATAAAGCAGTCTAAGCTTTTATTGGCCATGTATTCATAGACTAATATTCTTTCATTTCTTTCAATGCAGCAACCGATAAGTTTCACAAGATTGCGGTTGATAGCATGTTTTTATGCATAATTTCCCCTCCATTTTCTCACCCGTTTAGAGCTAGATTCTGCTAATTACCCTTGATTTTATTACTATTGCAGATCTAGGCCCAAAAAGGGGGTTTATGCAAAAACATACGTTTTTTGTGCATTTTGAGCAAAATCGAGCTTCAAGACCAAAAGTTGAGGTCCCGAGTCCAAAGCAGCTTTCAAGGTCGCGAGTCGGATTCCCAGTTCGGGACCCCCGAAGGGTAAAGAATGATGTTTCCACGCGTCATCCCACCTAACGCCCATGTGGTCCCTCTGACACTGTTCTGATGCTCTGCGCTGATTACCAAACCCCTGCGGATCTGACCAGTTCGACCTTGAGCCCAGTCCAGACCTGCCAAAGCTGGAAAAATCAGACAGCTTTATGCTTTTTCAGCTTTGTGCCTTTAGGAACATAAATCCATTTTTTTAGGCTTTCAATTAATGCATTTTGTCCCTAGTTTTTGGGCTGTAGATATTTTGTGCTTGGAACCCTACTATATAAAGGGCATCCAAGAATAGTCTAAGGGGGGACCTTCCTAATTTTTAATCACCTAGCATAATTTAGAGTTAGTTTTCCTTAGACTTCTCTCTAGCTTCTCTCTCTAGTTTTGTTAACATCCACAACTCTTGCCGCCGGGCTCTAAACGGAATTTAGTAACAAGTTTTCTTCCCTTCATCTATTTATTTACTTGTTATGCTTTCTTTAATTGTTATTTGTTCATCTTTAAGCATGAGTAGCTAAATCTTTAGTTCTTGGCAAGGCTGATTCAAGGGTTGCAAGGGCAGATTCGAGGCCTTAATGTGCTTAATATATTTTTGATGCTGTATTTAACTATTCATCGGTTTAATTACATCTTTGCATGATTTAATTTAAGGTCTGATCAGCTGAGAATTAATTTGTGTAAATGCTGCCATTTATGTGATGAATACGGAAGGAAAATTGCATGAGTAAGTAGGCATCTGTTTAGTCTTGACTACGCTGCAGTGGTCTTGAATGGATAGGTTGGATAGTTGATTAGGGCTAGGTCACGAGCCTGACAAACTGAGGGACTTTAGTCCTAGATCTGTCTTTTCTTAGCTTCATGGGCAGTTTGAGTATGGCCCTCCCGCATTCGTGCCTGGAGGGATGGCGAACTGTCAAGACTACCTCATATGTGGAAACGGGGGGTAGTTTCTCTTAAGAGAAAAGTAGGGGATATCCGAGGAATCTGGTCCCCATGTCATTTCTACGATGTCTTGAATAGAATATCCTTGAGCCCATGACAATCTAGTCCCGAATGCAGCGCATAATGCCTTTGCCGAGAACACTCTCTCCATCTGATTATTTGTGTTTATTTCGCCCTTGTTCTGTTTCACGCCTGTGTCGATATTTCTGCATTTGCTGCTGATTTGTTTTATTATTCTGCCTATTTTACCATTCGGGACCCCGAATACTGCTTTCTTAGATAGAATTGTTAGCTCCCGAACTCTATCTTGGCCAACTCGTTTGGCCAAGTAAACCCCTCCCCCCCCACCCCCAATTGTTACTCTTTGTGCTCTTCTCCCCTGAATACATTCACGACCATAGATCAGTTTCTCACAATCCCTGTGTTCGACCCTGACTGCCACTGTACACATTATCTCCGGTGCACACACGTTTTCAGGCACTATAAATCTTCATTTGACTGACTATCAAATTGGCGCCGTTGCCGGGGATTGTTTCAAGACTGATTTATTTTCCTTGTTTGTATGACCAGGAGATCCGCACCCGAATTACTGCCCCTTGATCACGAGCTAGGACGAACCGAAAGAGGACTTCGATGACTGGCACGAGGAAACTCCAACCCTTGTGTTCGGGACCTCGAACGTCTTTTTGACCTGGAAGATAGTCCAGACCCCGAAAACCTACCCCCGGTCTACCCAGAAGGACCTGATATGGATAATCACGGTCCCGAAGGGAATATTGTTCCCCCGCTTCCCCCACCGATTCAGAGCATCGATGAGTTTAATGCCACCCCCGAAGCCCCAACCAGTTGCATTGTCTGGCCAGCAGTCCCGAATGACTGGGAACTCAAGTCTGCAACCATGCATCATTTGCCACTCTTTCAAGGGCTGGCTAAGGAGAATCCACACCGCCACCTACAGCAGCTACACTCCATTTGCGACTCCATGAAGCCTCACAACGTTTCTGTTGAGCATGCCAAGCTTCGTGTCTTTATGTGGTCCCTCAAGGATGACGCCCTTGATTGGTTTTATGACTTGCAGCCGCAATCTATCAATTCATGGGCCGAGATGTCTAAAGCTTTCACGGACAAATACTACCCCGTGTCCATAGCAATGGTGACCCGAAAGCAACTTGTATCCATTCTCCAAAAGGATTCGGAAGATCTTGAGCAATATTATGAGCGGTTTAAAAAGATGCAAGCCCTATGCCCCTCGCATAACCTGTCCGAACATGCCCTCATGCAGTACTTTT